>CAUYQU010016308.1:0-130663 GCA_963574635.1 Cheracebus regulus
GAGTTGGGGGGAGATAGCATGGGGAGAAATGGCAGATATAGGTGAAGGGGAGGAAGGCAACAAATAACACTGCCACGTGTGTACCTATGCAACAATATTGTATGTTCTTCACATGTACCCCAAAACCTAAAATGCAATAAAAAAAAAAAAATTACATTTACTTAAGTCCTGGCCACAATCCCACTTCTGCCACGAGGGGTGCTGGGGAAAGCTGGGGGTCTCGGGATGAGAAAGACGCAGCAACTCCCAGTGTGTTCTGTCCGGGTGGACCTAGGGACGTCCACACCATCGCTTCTGGGTTCTTCCTCAATTCAGCATGGGGCTCACTGGGGCCATACACCCTACAGGATTGCGAAGTTTCAAAGACCTCTGGGTTTTATCTGTCCCCTGACCTGCCCGTGTTGATCTGCCACCATGCCCTGCCTTGCAGTGCCTGAGATGACTGCCAGGCCGGAGCACTCCACGCCCTGGCGTCCACCCCGCAGGTGCGAAGCTGTCACACTGCCAGGGAATGGTCACTAGGTGTCACCGTCTTCCTCTGAATGGAAGCCACGTTTCTTCTGCACCGTTGAAATGGACTAGAACAAAATTTTCTAGACTTCAAGGAAACCATCCTTTCTAATAATAATGAAATGGTAATTAGTAGGGGAAGTGGCATAAAATTATTTCACCATTTAGTGAAACCATGATTCTAAACTACAGACAAAAACTCTTTTTTAAAGCTCATTCGGCCAGCGTGCAAACCGCCTTGCTGGGTGGGGACGCCTGAGGAAGACTTGGCCTTGCCCCACTCCAGCTTCCTCTCTCTTGTGCACGTGGTCGGAGTTCACATCTCACCCCCATGCAGAGCCCAGCAGACTGGGGTCCAAGGGTCCAGAGGAAGATCCCACGTGCATGGAATACAGACCCATGGCCCCCAGGAGTGTGAAGGACATGCACATGGCCTGCAGTGGCCACTTCTCACATAAGTGATCCCTCCCTATTTTACTGATGAGAAAACATAGGCTTAGAGCGATCGTGTCACTTTCCACAGCCAAGTTCACACTCAGAGTGGGCTTCAAATTCAGGTTTGTCTGGCTCTGAGACCTGTGTTCCCTGCAGGATGTGTAGAGGGCTCCTGAGCTGGCCTCTCAGGCAGCCATCTATGAAGGGACGTGGAGGGGAACAGCAGGAAGACATGTGAAGGATTTCCTTTTTCTAGGGACAACCGAGAGCAATCGGCAGGAATTCAGAGCTAGAGTCGCTTTACAGTCCAGCCCACGGTTGAGAAGGAGAGATTCCACGCAGATGACGGAAAGCAAGACGGTTTAGGCTTTGCTGAATTGGATGTTTTCTGAGCCAATCAAGATAGAATGGAAATGAGTTAGGACACATGGCAGTGCAGTGAGAGGAAAGGGACATCCCCGCAGCCCTGCTTCCCTGGTCCTGGGAGGGAACACCAGCAGAGGCCGTGCTTCCCCGTGCCCTTCCCCAGCCCGGCCTCCAGGACGCTCTCTGCTCATTTCCTACAGACCCTGCCCCATGCTCTTCTCCCCTGGGGCATGGGCTGTTCTCCACAGGCAGAAATGAGGATTCGGAGCTGCCTAGAACAAGGGCTGGCCCAGGGAGTTGCTGGTTGCCATTTTCACACCCAGGCTGTGCCATACACACCTCATCCTAGGCTGGAAGAGTTGCCACCAAGGCATGTGGGCGCCATTGGCTGCCCAAGTTGTTATGGAGAACCTTGACACGTCACCGTGCCTGACCCTCATGCCAGGAGGCCACTGCGCCTCTGAACAGGAGTGGGTCCTTCTTTCTGCACTTTTGTTCTGCAGCTGGGCTCTGGCTCCAGGGGCTCCATGTTTCTCAGAACCACAGCCAAGCACCATTAAAGGAGGCATTATTTTGTGTTTAATAGAGCACTAAATTGGTGAAATATAGTAGTGATTCTGGTAGTGAGTATCCCTGTTACCACGGCAACGGTGTGATGTCATGGGAGGGTGTCCTGAGTGCTTCTGGGAACAGCCAGGTCTCTGTGAGCTCCCATTTCTTCTAAAGACGCCGGCAGCCCACATGTGCGCACACTGAACACTGAACACAACTGAGCTTCAGGGCCACAGCGCAGGAGGCACTGAAGCTGTCATTCTGTCGGTGCGCCGCACAATCACCAACATCAGCGCTGAAATGAAGGACAGTTAGGGAACCGCGAAGGGCTCAGGCACCTCTGTCACACACACTTGTCTTTTCATGTTCAAAGTACTCATAAGAGCTCCACGTGCTGAGCCACTCACCTCAGGCATCTGCACAGCACACATGCATGCACGCACACCTATGCACACATACAGGCACCCGCGTGCACACCGAACACACACCTGCGACACACATTCACACGCACGTGCAGATGTGCACACACAGGCTACTGTGAGAAAGAGGCAGCGTTCATGGACAGGCCCTGCTCTGCAAGCCGTGTCTGGCCGTGCAGGGGAAAGAGGTGAAACCACGTGCTGGTTACCTTGGAAGAGGAAAGGAAGGGAGAGAGCCGGACACAGACCCGAGCCAGCCTCGGCAAGGGACCCTCTGCCTGCTCCGTCCACTGCTCCCGTTCAACATTCCGTGAACACGAGGGAGGCTTAGTGTGAAGAACACCTAGAGTGTGTGTGTCTGTATGTGGTGTGTGTGTGGATGTGTGTGTGTAGATGTGCCGTGTGACTGTGTGTGTGTACCTATATGGTGTGTGTCACTGTGTGTTTCTATGTGTGGTGTGTGTTTATGTGTCTGTGTGGTGTGGGTGTGTCTGCAGATGTGTGGCATGTCTGTGTGTGTGTATGTGCTATGTGTCAGTGTGTTTCTATGTGTGCTGTGTATTTGTGTGTGTAATGTGCATGTGTATTATGTGTGTGTGGTGTGTGTCTGTGTGAGGATGTGTGTCTTTGTAGTATGTGTATGTGCTGTGTGTTTGTGCATGGTGTGTATGCATCTGGGTGGTATGTGTGTCTGTGTGTCTATGTGTGTGTGTGTGTGAATGGGTGCCTGTGTGTGCATATGCAGTGTGTGTGGTATATGTGGTGTATCTGTGTTGTCTGTGTATGTGTGAAGTGTGTCTGTGTGATTGTGTGTCTGTGTGAAAATGTGTGTGGTGTGTGTCTGTGTGAATGCGTGTGCCTATGCGGTGTGTGTGTGTGTGTGTCTATGTATGTGCTGGGATGTGTGTGTGGTATGTGTGTGTATGTGTGAGGGTGAGTGTGTGCTATGTGTGTCTGTGTGAGGGTTTGTATGAATGTGTGTGTCACCGTGTGTGTCTGTGTATGTGTGTGGTGTATATGTGAATGTGTGTCTGTGTGTGCATCTGCATGAGCATGTGTGCAGTGTGAGTGTGTGGGTCTGTGTGTGTGGCGTATGTACTTGTGAGGGTGTGTGTGCGGTGTGTATGCATGAATGTGTGCATCTCTGTGTGTCTGTATGTGTGTGGTATGTGTGTGAATGTGTGTCTCTGCATCTGCACGAGCATGTGTGTGGTGTGAGTGTGTGTCTCTGTCCCTGTGGGGTGTGTATGTGTGATTTGTGTGTTGTGGATGAGATGGAGAGAGGGAGGCCAAGGCAGGGAGACTGAGGAGGAGGAGGGGCTTGCAGATGGGGTGCTGCCAGCGCGACGCTGGAGGAGTGACCCGGGGTGTGGGAGGGATCCTTTGCCCCCTGCACCCCATCGCACGCCCTGAATCTCATTTTTGAACCCAAAGCTCAGAACACTTCCTGGCTGTCTGCCCATCAATTTCAGCCTTGCCTGAGCAGAAAGAGCTTCCAGGGGGGTTCTGCATTCTGAATGGCGCAGGTACCGGTGACTTTAACAGTCTCAGGTTATCATCTCACTGGGAAAACACACCCCTGTGACCTTCCCACCAGCGCTGGGCACTCCAGGGGGTTTTGGGACTGGGTTTTTGGATGGGACTTTCTGCAGGGTCTTCCAGCAGGTGGCATCTCACTGACAGGTGTCTCCTGGAAACCTTCAGTGAAGATGTTCACTAGAAGAAGCCAAGTCACCTGAGCTTTCTTCTTTCTCGCTAACTATAAACATCAGTGAAAAATAAGTGAGTGTGGCGAGCTTTAAAATAGCGAACAAACAGCAGAGAGCATTACCTTAAGGTTTTAAAAATATGTTTGCATGATTACCAGGTTTAATACAGTCATACTAGGAACACAGGTTAAATAATTTCGTGACTTCACAGGTATTCTGTCTCCTCTCCCGATGACATTACGTGAATCAATAAAAGTGCAAATGATTTTATCCCTGGTGGCCCCAGCCTCTCGAGAAGCTGACAAAATACCTAAGTTGCCTGCAGTTTACAGTGATTCACCGAGAGAACTGGCATCTTGTAAAGAGGGGATGCTAAGAAGGAAATATATGAAAATGAGTTAGGAAATTAAATAACTTCTTACGGTCATAAAGTACACCTGTGCCCACTGATAATCTTTTGAAAGAAAATGGAAATGTACATCCCAAATATAGATGCTTTTGTGCACACAATACCAAGCATCTTGATACTTAAACTCACAGTCCTTTTGCTTCAATGGCTCACCCTCCCTGGCATGATGGGTGCCAGCGGTGGGCCCACCTCGAAACACGCTCCAGATCTGATGCCGAATGGCGCTTTGGGCCTGTGTGTGGATTCACCTTGTGTGGATTAAATGTGCTGTGCCTTGTTGTCGGTTGTGTAAATTTTCACCCTTTTTCATGTGAGACAGTTTTTGGAGTAGGATACTTTCTTTTCTTTGAAAATGTACAATATCCTTTCTCACAGGTAAAAGTCAGAAGGTGCCCTGAATCCCCTCTCAACCTGTAAAGTTGTGGCACCCCCATTGGTGAATGAGGGGGTCCCAGCCCAAAAAGGAGGGATTCCTAGGAGATCACACGGCTCTTTACCACCTAGCTCTCCTATTTCCTAAGTGTGGTGCTCTCGGGAGGTCACAGAGCTATCTTGAGGATTTAACAAAAGCTGTTTCAAATAATACACAGGACAGGGCTCCCGAGTTAACCATCTTCCTTTCTAGGTTTTGTATTCACACATACATTTTATGACTTCCTTTTATGTCCACAAATGAAAGCTGCTCCCTCTCTTTGTTTTGGGTAGGTCATTACCTGCAGGGCAGTTGATGGAAGTGAGATGATTATTGGTTTCGCCCTGTTCTTCAGTGGTTTTTACTTAGTGATTGCCGGCAATTTCACCATGACTGCAGGGCACAAGTTCTTTGTTTATTTTAGCAAAGTTTCTTGATAGCCTTAATCTGTTGTCAAGTCAGTACTATGTTCCCCAACTTCCATGATGATATCTTTCCCTGAAAGAACCCTGATGGAGCGCTGGCCTCTAAGGACTCCCAGAGACTGGAGTGTTTTCTAAACCTTTTTGTCTTGTGTGCTGATGCTCAGAACATGGCCATTCTCAATCACTTAGCTTTGCAAAACTTTTGCATTAAGTGGCCTAATTCTTATACCTGCTCCTTTTAAGAGATGGAATTTAGTTTTGGTAGAGTCGGGTGCTACAGAGCCAGCCTCAGATGTACCAGGTGTCTCCATGTTCAACTGCAGTGGCTGCTGAAAACCTATTTACAAATGGGTTCCCTGCCTTGTTTCAGGGGACAGGTGTTCCTATTGGTTGACTGGCTCCTTCAAACCCCAGCATTCAGTCTTGAAAAGTACTGTCTATTACCATACACCTTACTCACGGGTGGCAGCGCTCCTCCCTCCACCCGCGAGCATCGGGACTGGGATTCTTCAGACTAGAGCAGGGAATTTCCCATCAGCCACTGTGTGATGTGAAAACCTACGGAAAGCCCAGCCCCTCCCCAACCCTGGAGCGAGGGAGTTGACATCAAATCAAAAGGCATGGGTGACATTGTGTTAGACAGATGGGGTCACCCAAAGTATAGGGTGGCCGAGGAGATGATCAAAGCGAAGGAGAAGTTAAGGACTACAGATGGCAGCCCTGGGGCTGCTCGGGGCCGGATGTCCTCCACCGACCTGGAGTTGATGCTTGAATCAGGAAAGCTGGGCCCTGGCCCCAGGGAAGGTGACTGTGAGAGGGTCAACCCCGACTTGAGAATCGTGGAGCCTCGAGAGGGCCTTGGGACATCACCAAGCCCCGTGCAGCGTGGGTGAGCATCTTTCTAATTTGCCAGGGCCCTTCGTGTTGTCGTGAACTGGAGTCCAGGAGTGACTGCTATGGTGTCCCAAGGAACCTGGTAAATGTGTCCTGGCTCCCTGGGAGTGAGTTATAGGGAAACGCTAGGGGCAGGAGGAGAAGGTGGCTGGACGTCCACAGCCTCTGGGTCCCCGGCTCTGACAGCTCCTCAGCGTAATGAGTGCAAATGCAGGCCATGGCACAGTGACTCGGGCGGACTGGCTTTCTTCTATTCTCATTGCTAGACTAGCATTGCCGTTAACGTTTGCCAACATTTCAACCTTGGTGGACTGGCGTCTCACAGTCTGAAGCTTGCAGAGGCCATTTCTGTGCTAGAGTTTGGTTTTTGATGTGCCTTCATTAATAAAAGCTGTTGCTCCCCAGAAAGCAAGCACTGAGGGCGACTATTTCCTTCAACAGCCATTGTATTTAGGTTCTAGAAATTTACCTGATATCGGATAAAGTGATTCAAGTAAAGAGTGTGTGAAGGAGTTAGGAATGTGCAACCTTTCCTTTTGAAAGAATTGTACGCTTACTGAACACATCCTGGATACAGGTCCGCAGACAGTGCTATACACGGCGGGAGTGGAGAGATAGCAAAGCCTTCTCCCTCCTTGGCAGGAGGGTTTACCCTCAGAGGACAGGCTCACATGGGAAAGCCTTAAGACTAGAGAAATTGAAAGTGGCACTGTCATGCTGTAAGGTATAATCAGAGCGTGATGTAGACAGATAATAGCTTCATTATTTTTAATGAGCTCGTTGATTTGGGAATATACAAGGTTTCCTGTGTGACCAGCTGAGTCTCCATGCACGGAGAACAAACCCCAAACGACACAGGTGCTTCGTGAGTGGATGCAGGGCTGTTCTTCAATGTTTCTCTAACTCGCTTAATCTTGATTTGACCTTTGAAATGTAAAAGAGAGTTTTATTGTTCATCTGGATGTTCAGTAAATTCAATAAATAAAGTTCAGAGGTCCGATTCCTAGATGAAAAATAGTCACAGCGACAACCCAGGACTAGGGGGTGCTTCTGGCTTCAGCCGTCCCAAAGCCTCGGGTCTGGATGAGCCCCAGGTAACCGAATGCTGGACAATCGCTTTTATAGAGTGACAGTTTACTTCTCAGATGGCAGTTACCAAAATCAACCCTGGATAGGGCTCTCACAAAACCTAAAAGCCTTTGTTTGTTCTGGTCTCAGTTCTCAGGGGCCTAAATGTGACATTGTTCATGTCAACCTTCAAACACTTTGCCCAGTCATAGAAGATGCAAAACATACGAAATCATTTTTCTTCTGACCCTTGATAAAAAGGGGGAGGGCGCAGAAGTCAACAGTTTAGAAAAGCGGTGTCACGTCCACGTCTGTGTCCTATAGAGTTCTGCGATTTGGGAAGCTGGCCTGTGTGAGTGGAGACCCAGCTCCCCACTGGAAGAGATTCCTGGTCCTGTAAGGCGGGGTCCCTGGCACCAACTCTGCTTCACCTCCCCTGGCCTCTCGGTCGACTTTCCATTGAGGTTGGAGTCAGTCTTCACTGGCAGTAAGGCTGGTGAGAGTCTCAGTGCAAGACAAGGCATCTCCACGCGCTGATGTGGATTTTGCAAAGTAAAGTAAGGACTAACTTCCAAACTACTTCATGCAAACAAAGCAAAGATTTGCAGAAAAGGCAAACAAGGGGAAGCTTTACCGACCATGGTGGCAGTGAGATTGTGGGACTGCCAGCTTCCGATAGGGCGGACATGGGGGCCAGGAAGAGCCGTGCAGACACCAGCTACTGCGGGACCCATCTTGTCTGAATTCTAAAGACCTATTTTTCAGCCTCGCTTGGTTTGAAACAGTTCATTTCTACCTTAAGTCTTTCCAGGGAGCCTAGCGACCAACAAACAATTCCAGTGAAGATCCATTCCTGGGCAATAGCAGTTCAGTGACGGGTTGAGCTCCTGACGTTACCAAAGCTTTCACGTCCTGTCCTTCCCCATGTGAACTAAATACTCCTGGTCCACTCAAGGTCACACCAGAGCTCCATGTCTGGAGCCCCAGCCTTTTTGATGGTTAACAGGCCATCGTAGCTGCGTCATCGTCATCTTGGGTTGTGCTTTTCAAATTTTGGGTTAGGACCCATTTGGCTCATGAAATAAATTTACTGAGCCTCTACAAGTGAGCACTGAGAAAAAAGAAAAGAAGGAAGGAACTAGAAGAGGAAATATTTCAATGCGATGCACATAATGATGCATGGTCTCCTGAGCGTCTCTCCGTGTGTGTGGGCTCAATCATGATGTGAAGTCTGTTAAAGGGTATCACAACCACTACTGCACTGCAGGGTATTCCAAACAACATATACAGAGGCTCCCGTATCTGGATTTTTTTTTCCTGTAAAAATAAGAAGAGGCAGGTGCGGTGGCTCAAACCTGTAATCCCAGCACTTTGGGAGGCCAAGGCAGATGGATCTCCTGAGCTCAGGAGTTCGAGACCAGCCTGGCCAACATGGTGAAACCCTGTCTCTATTAAAAATACAAAAAAATTAACTGGATGTGGTGGTATGCCCCTGTAGTCCCAGCTACTTGGGAGGCTGAGGCAGGAGAATCGCTTGAGCCCCAGAGGTGAAGGTTGCAGCAAGCATAGATTGTGCTATTGCCCTCTAGCATTGGCTACAGAGTAAGACTCTGTCTCCAAAAAATAAAAAATAAAAAAAAATAAGGAGAAGAAATTAATTGAGTCACAAATTGTGTAAAGAAAATTAAAAATATTTACTCTGATATTTATTTGAGTCACCTTTTAAAATATTAAGTGAGATTTTTTACATCAGTTATGTTTCTTCCTTCCTCCTGTTCCTCCCTCTCTCCCTCCCTCCTTTTCTTTCTTCTTTCCTTTTCTGTATTTAAAAAAATATTTTTGATGTAAGTAATGTTTTTAGCAGTAAAACAGAGCTAACACTTGCTTCCATTCAGTACGCGTTTTCTTAGCTAGGAAACACGCAGGCCTGTGCTGTTTCCATCCTAAAAAAGATGAAATGAATAATACAGAGGAGAGAAGGAAGTCAGGCGATGGAGAAAGTGAATATCAGGTTCAATTTCCTCTGTTAGGTTTCACGACTCTGAGCTGCTGCGTCGGTGAATGACGACCTTTTAGCTTTTCACTGCTTTCCTTTTACTAGGTTAAATTGTATTTTTTCAGTATTTCATTCCAATCATGTGTTGTAAATCTATTCTTACTTTAAGAAAGAACCCATTTCACAATATATTTGCTTGACACAAGCCTGGGATTAGGGCAGTTTGCAAAGATTTGTTCTCCCAGATTTTTTTTTTCCCTGTGAGTAAGTAGCAATCTGGAGGATAGTTAATGGAGTCAGTGACTCAGCTCACTTTGCTGTGGTTTCTGTTCTGTAATCAGCATGGGTATCTGGTCATTTTCATAGAAACCGGGGAGAGTGCTGGAAGAAATGATAAGGTAGGTGTGGTCCTCCGAGACGCTCCAGCCCGAATTTCAGTTTAAGATTACTGTGCTTTCACAGTTGCTTGGATAAAAACAGTTTTCACTTCCCACAGACTCAGTGTTTAAAAATCAAGCTTCAGCAAAAGGAATCAATGTTTTCTTACACAATTCTCTAATTCAACTTGTTTTCTCTCTCTGTATAGGAAAGCCCTGGAGGAAAACATGTCACCAAAAAGGGATGAAATAAGGCTGTGATTGCAATTCTGAATTTTTTTTTTTCCTGAAAACATAGCACATTTTATGATGTGATCATGCAATGCAATTATGAAAATCTTACACACTCAAGATCGATTTTTCCAGAGGAATCAACATCAGGGCTGCATTCTTTGCCTGCATGATGTATAACATGGTGGTTTCACGGCATTTTTCTGGGAACTGATCATTCAGCCAGGCCAATGGCAATGTTTTGTGTTTCCAATTCTTCTTTCCCTGCCTTAGGACAATTTGGGGAAACAAACATTATACCGGCTATCATGCTACTTTAATTTTTACCTTTTCTCAACTATCTCATAGTGTGTTCTAGCCCAGCCTGGGAGAATCTGGGCCTCTCCTTTGCCCCCTTCCCCAGCCATCTGGCAATGTCTGGTGACATTTTTGTCTGTTGAGCCTGGTGGGTGCCCCAGCATTGACTGGATAGACCCCAGGGGTGTTGCTGAGCACCCTACAATTCACAGCACAGCTCCCACAACGAAGAAGTCTCCAGCCCAAAATGTTAAGTCTTGCAGAATTTCGCAACTCTGAAATTTTTAAAGAACACCGTTTCCTAGTGAATAAATGAGTAGCTGGTAATGACTGGTCATTTGAATTATTCAATGCAAAGTCCCCGAAACAATAAACCGGGCTCAGTTTGTTTAAAGTAGAACATGTTTGACCTGAAACTTCTTGGAAATACAAATATTTTGTAAGATGAGAGCCAATTTCATAGATTTGTCTTTCATGACTTTTATTCATAGAAAAACCAGAGAGTATTGTGACATTTAAGAATCAAGTAATTTAATATTAAAACCACAGCAATATAAATGACAAAAACAAGCAGTTCTGAGTGGCACAGTAGCACTTGGTTTGCTAAGCCTGTAAAACTACTTGCATTTGCTGGTTAGATTTAATTTTCTAAAACTATGTAGTGATGTTTAGTTACTAGTTAAATGGTTTTTATAGGAATGTAGTTAGAAAGTGCAATTGAATTGTGTCTCTTCATTGCTATTTTCAGTGAAGAGCTTCTTCCAAGAGCCAGTCTGTACCAGGGGTAACTACTTGAACTTGTAGGGTGATCAATAGCAACTGAATGATTAGTTGAGCCTCTGAAGTTACTCAAGCAACTATTTTAACATTATCGATTTAAGGACATTCCTTGCTGCAAATGTGGGATCATAGGAGTCCACAGCTGAATGGGCGTGAGACTAGGAGCCTTTTGGATATAGTAAACACTTACTGTCAATCATTCTTGCTCTATATACAGTTACACATGGAACATAGCCATGTGTAAAGTGAATATTTGGTCCTCACAGTGAGGAGGAAAGCCCAGTCATACTCTGTGATTTAGACACTTTATTGTCATCAGTCATTTTTGCAAAAGGCTTTCTATCCCGTCTTTAGCTGGGGCTTGGTGTGTCCCCCTAGGTGAGGGACTTGCCTGCAAGTCTCTGGTCTTGCTCATTTTCCTCTCACGGCTGAAGGCTCAAACATCACATGCGGAGGCAATAGACACAAGGAGGACAATATCAACCAGTATTTGTGAACATATTTGTCCAGGAAATATAATCACAGAGCTTCGTATTAAGTCAGTGATTACCACAGAGCTGTGAAATTTACAGTTTTTGCCTTACTTGATCCTCACAAAAATCCTATGAGAAGAGCAAGTAGACATCCCTCTTTTATAAAGGAGGAAACGAACTGAGCATGGTGGCTCACTCCTGTAATCCCAGCACTTTGGGAGGCCAAGACGGGTGGATCACCTCAGATCAGGAGTTCGAGACCAGCCTGGTCAACATGGTGAAACCCTGTCTCTACTAAAAATACAAAAATTAGCTGGGCATGGTGGCACATGCCTGTAATCCCAGCTACTCAGGAAGCTGAGGTATGAGAATCACCTGAGCCAGGGAGGTTGAGGCTGCAGCGAGCTGAGATCAGAACTCTGCACTCCAGCCTGGGCGACCGGAGCACAACTGTGTCTCACAAAAAGCAAAACAAAACAGAAAACACACAAAAAAACCCCAAACCCACATGTTCCAATAGGATGGAACATACACGCATATAGAACAGATCAGAAACCTCCAAGCTGTGTGGAAACCAACATGTATACTGAGAAACTTTCAAACCAAAGAGGGCAAAGCAAGTGGGGCTGCAGCCAGTGGAGAGACCAGGCTGGGGCTGCCAGGCTCCTGGGGCCGTGGAGGCATGAGGGGAAGGGTAGGTTTCCTGAGCTCGCTCTCCAGATAAGCTGTCCTTCCCGCCCAGGTGAAGCAGGTCTCGTAAACAGGGTAGCCTCAGTGTGAGCAGAGCCACGGGGCGCAGAGGATCTGGACCGCTGGGGGAACTGACAGCCTCATCAGCTGCACAATGGGAGTCCCTTCTTTGAAAAGATGGCTCACGTCTATAATCCCAGTACTTTGGGAGGCCACGGTGGGCAGATCACCTGAGGTTGGGAGTTTGAGACCAGCCTGACCAACATGGAGTAACCCCGTCCGTACTAAAAATACAAACATTAGCCAGGCATGGTGGCACATGCCTGTAATCCCAGCTATTTGGGAGGCTAAGGCAGGAGAGTCGTTTGAACCCGGGAGATGAAGGTTACAGTGAGCCAAGATTGCGCCATTGCACTCCAGCCTGGGCAACAAGCATGAAACTCTGTCTCAAAAACAAAAACAAAAACAAAAGCAAAAAAACAATGATCTGGTTTTTATGTCTGATCTCTTTAGAAGCTCTTGCAGCAAAACTGTTTTATTAAGCAACCTTTCAATGCTGTTTTCAAAGCCCAGGTCCTTCAGTCTTATGCTGTGTGTGTGAGGAGTGTCTTAGCTCTCCCCTCTTCATTTTCTCTTATTCCACACACTCTTTTTTTTGCAAAGCAGTTGATATATTTCCCCATGCTCTCTGATGATTTTGGGAGGAAGATGAAAATATCCTCCATCAGAATCAAGAAGAGAAGAGTGAGGCAGAAGAGAAGGCTCAGGACACTCAGGATCCCCCACCCCAGCCACCAGGGCCATGGGGGAGCTCTCATTCCTCATCTTCCTCATTCCCCAATTTTTCTAGGCTTCCTGTTACTATGGTTACTCCTTGTCTGGTGGCATGAGGAGATGTTGGAGACCATTTTCGTGTCTATTTTGCCTCATTTTTTATCTTAATGAAGGATGGGTAAAGGAATACTGTCCTGAACTCAACAAAACCTCCTTGGGATCGGGGCTCTACCTTCAGACCTGGAACTCAGTGATGTTAACCTCTTCCGAGGGACGTTGAAATGTGTCCTTTTAAATTGTCTTTGGGAGAGAGATGTGGACGGGATGGGAGGGACTCTATCTGCAGCATGGCTTTTGCCAGAGTAATGTTAAAATTAAATGTGTGCAGGAAGAGACCAGCATTAGTGAAACTGTGATGCAACAGTCTACTTCCCCGGCCGTCCGTCAGGTGAAAACGCGCCTGCCTGCAGGAGGCCCCCTGGCCCAGCCTGGACTCGCACCCCACGCAGCGTCCTTCACGAGGAGGAGCTGAGTCTGTGGCTGTGGCTTCCATCCCTGTTTCCTGGCCGGAATTCCTTCCTCATGCACACACTGTTGAAGGAAAGGCCATGTTTCCTCTGCCACCACGCCTGTCTCCTTCAGCGTCCATCCCAGGACACACCCAGGGAAGGACACAGTGAGATCCAGGCAGGCTGGCAAGAGCAGGGCGGACACCTTTCCCCACCTGCGGGGGGTTTGCTGTCTGCTCTAACTCGAGGTACTTGCTCCCACACTCCACTTGTGTCTGAAATGCATCTCAGAGAGAACAAATACAACATGTCCTTTTAGAGTTCAAGGGAAGAGTTTTGGAGACAGCTGAGGCCGACCAGCTTATTTTTTAGCTAAGAACAACAGAACAGAGAGGCCGAGAGATTCCAGAGGTTTGTGGAGTGGGCGGGTAAGGGCGAGCCCCAAACCTGTCATTGCAGACTCGGTCTGTGCTCATGCCCTCAGTCCACAGTCTCCTTAACCACTTCAAGTATCCAGAAAAACCCCTGTGTAGAGGGCCAGGGGTTCCGGAACGAAGCCTGCTCAGCTGCGGTTACCAGTCCTGTTAACAGTTATGTGTCTTGAGTGGACCATAAATTTGCCCTGAAAACATTCTCTTTCCTGTAGAATCCGTGCCTAGCCCGAACTGGCTGTAAAATTAATTCATACCCACATCGTGTGTCACTCAATTAAAATAACTAGCAACGCCACGGGACTCAGGGGCTACGGGAGAAACGTAGGCACCCGATGGTCTGGGCTTAAAGTCATACATTTTTCTCCTAGTGATAGCAGCTCCCGGGAAGGAATCCGAGAAGAAGCCGGTGGCATTTGGCTCTGAACATTCATGTATATGCTGGAGGAGTTCTCAGCTGTCCAGGCATTTCCAGAACCACAAGTCACGACATCCTTCAGCTTATCAGAGTCCAACAGTGACAAATAACACCACCTGCGCAGAGGAGTGGCGCCCACTGGCATTCTCATCAGAACATGTCCTCCCTCCTCTCCTTTTCGCAGGTGCGGTCCTCCCGAGTTCTGTTCTAGCTCCTAATGTCTGTGAACTAGCTCTTCCTGTTCAGTAATTAATGGAGATACACCCAAGTCTCCTGGCCACGTTTGCTTTTGGTGATAGTATTTTTAAAAATCTACCTATAGAAGTCTTCCTAGAAAATGGAAAAGGACAAGAAAGTTGTGCTTTATCCTGGTGTGAAGTCCCTGGGATTTTAGTGGAGTCCTGGAGACCCCAGGTTATCAAGTGCTGACTAAATGGCTGTGCTCTTAGCCAAGACACAACGGACCGACTTCATCCCAAGCTGTGTAGCTGCATGAGGAAGAGGCTCAAATCACATTTCTCCTTCACTGAGCTGCCTGCACAGTGATGTAAATTTTAGCAACCAGGTGGCAGAAATCATGGGGGATTCTTAGACAGGTGACCGGCTTGTCCCTCTCACCCAGCCCTGGGGAGGCGTGGAGCGGGAGGCAGGGAGCATGTCCACCTGGGTCTTTGCTTCACTCTTATGCACTTCCCAGGTCAAGAGGCGGAAAAGAGAGAAACACACACCTGCCACAATACCTGATGCTTCCCCTGAGTTCTCATCTCTTCTCTCAATCCTTCTGCAAAGCCAGTATTGTAGTTTTAAACAACAGGTCAAGCTTTGTGGCCACAGAGCCAGCCGTGCACAATTGATGTCACCAAGAAAGGCAGTGGCATGTGATCAGAGACTCATGAATGGCTAGAGACAGGTGGATGTTTCAGGAGAGGGGACGTCCCGTCTATGCTTCATCGTCTCGTTCCTCAGAGCAAAGGCCTGACTGGGTGCAGCTTCTGCTGGGTAGAGCTGAGGAGCCGCACAGCCTCCCCCGGCCGCGTCGGCTCCGAGGCAGGGCCACACTGCCCTCTCTTCTTTCCTTTCTTTTACATTTTTCATTTAAGAAAACTTTTATTTTAGATTCAGGGGTACACATGCAGGTTTGTTACAGAGGTGAACTTCCATCATGGGGGTTTGGTGTACAGAGCATTTCATCACCCATGTACTAAGCCTAGTACCCAGTAGTTATTTTTTTCTAATCCTCTTCCTCCTTCCACCCTCCTTCCTCAGCTAGGCTCCAGTGTGTGTTGTTCCCCTCTTTGTGCCCACTGGTTCTCACTATTTAGCTCCCTCTTATATGTGAGAACACGTGGTGTTTGGTTTTCTCTTCCTGCGTGAGTTTGCTAAGGATAGTGACCTCCAGCTCCATCCATGTTTCTGCAAAGGATGTGATCTCATCTTGTTTATGGTTGCATAGTGCTCCATGGTGTAAATGGACTACACTTTCTTTATCCAGCCTACTGTCAATGGGCATCTTGGTTCACGTCTTTGCGATTGTGAACAGTGCGGATAGTGGTGTTCCCGGCATCGCGCTCCACGCCCGTGCACATTATTTCATTAAATCCTCGCAACCACCCTCTAAGCCAACAACTGCCCACTGCTTTCTTTCCATGGGGAGTCTGCAGCCCAGAGAAGCTGTGCATTACAAGCAGACCTCGTTGATGGTGAGGTTGCAGCCTGGGTGGGCATGGCCAGCCCACCTAGTGCCCGTCTCGCTCCTAAGGTCACTGTATAAATATGAAAAGCACAGAAAGATGTAAGGAAGGAAGCCAAACTCACCTATCACCCCCCAACCCAGAAGTGGCTGCTCTTCTCTGAGGCGTTTCTCTGCTCTGGGCGTTTCCTGTTGTGATCACCTATGAATGTGCACATGTGTATTATACCGTCGTCCTACAATTCTCAGTGCAGAACATGGTGTCCTGGTTTTCCACTTGATGTTAATCATGAGGGTTTTCACATGTTGTAAACTGGGTAATATCACTAGCCCCGTTTTCTGTCTAAGACAGCTGCATCTCGGAGAGGTCCAATGCTGGTCATGTTGCAGAGAAGTAACAAAGCCAGACTCTCAGCCCAGGTGTGCGGACTCCCAAGTCTCTGTCTTTCCTCCTATATTAGGTTTTCAACAGCATCGTTAGCTCTTGGGAGGGGGAAGAGAGGGCATGTTCATTTTAGGTCCTTCCAGAAAGACCTGAGTGGTGCTATCGTGCTTCAGCAATGTGTGTGTGTGTTTTTCTTCTTCTTTTTTTTGAGACAGAGTCTGTCTGTGTCACCCAAGCTGGAGTGCAGTGACACAATCTTGGCTCACTGCAATTTCTACCTCCCAGGTTCAAGTGATTCTCCTGCCTTAGCCTCCTTAGGTGGGACTATGGGTGCACACCACCATGCTCAGCTAATTTTTGTATTTTTAGTAGAGACGGGGTTTTACTAAGTTGGCCAGGCTGGTGTCGAACTCCTGACCTTGTGATCTGCCCTCCTTGGCCTCCCAAAGTGCTGAGATTACAGGTGTGAGCCACCGTGCTGGCCAGCAATGTGTTTCTTCTGACACTTCCTTCCTGTGCCCTGCAAAACTTGAGTGTGTTTTCGGAGCTGATCCTTTAGAGACTGTCTCTAAAAAAGAGAGAAATGAAAACATCCACATTCATAATGCTAACTGTTGAAGATAAAATCACAAGGTGCTGTACGGGTATGTAACAAGTTCTAATCTGAACTGGGATGTCTGAGAAAATGCCATTTAAACAGACACCTGGAGGGAGGGTGGATGGCTGCCTGAGGGGTCCCAGTAGCAGAAAGCAGCGTCACTACAGGCTTAAGGAAGGGGCACAGCACACCCATAAAGCAGAGCACCCTCCACTTTAGGATGGCAGCACCACTGCTCCAGGACTCGTTGTTTCTGTTACTAAACTCTGGCTCCGCAGAAGGTGGAGGAAGGAGTTGAATTTGGAGATGTGGTTGGGGCCAGTGAGGCCTCATGGGCCTGAGAGCAGGCTGGAGAGGTCCATGCTCGTGGGAAGTGTGCAGGCCCCAGGGCACCAGGAAACATGGTCAGCCTTGCCTGGTCTGCCCCAGCTCACTCCCTCTTGAGGAGGAATGGCCGTCAGAGAGAGCCTGCTCCTAGTCCTTATGTACCCAAAGGATTATAAATCATTCCATTATAAAGACACATGCACATGTATGTTTATTGTGGCACTGTTTAGAATAGCAAAGACTTGGAACCAACCCAAATGCCCATCAATGATAGACTGGATAAAGAAAATTTGGCACATATACACTGTGGAATACTATGCAGTCATAAAAAAAGGGATGAACTCATGTCCTTTGCAGGGACATGGATGAAGCTGGAAACCCTCATTCTCAGCAAACTAACACAAGAGCAGAAAAACAAACACCACATGTTCTCACTCATAAGTGGATGTTGAACAATGAGAACACATGGACACAGCGAGGGGAACATCACACACTGAGCCTTGGAGGGTAGGGGACTAAGGGAGGGATAGGAGGGGGTGGGGGAATTGGGGAGGGATAGCATTAGGAGAAACACCTAATGTAGATGATAGGGTGATGGGTGCAGCAAACCACCATGGCATGTGTATACCTATGTAACAAACCTGCACATTCTGCACATTTACTCCAGAACTTAAAGTATAATAAAAAAAGAAAAAAAAATTAACCAGATATGCCGTCTGGGCCAGGGAAAAGCTAACAAAAGCTAACAGAGTCCCAGGCACTGCGCTGAGTATCTCCCCTGCACTGCGCTGAGTACCTCCCCTGCACTGTGCTGAGTACCTCCTACACAGGATCCTATTAATTTTCCCAACCACATGGATGAGGTGGTTACTCTTGGCGTCCTTATTTCCCTATTCTCTGTAAGAAAGCTGGGTCTGGAAAGCCTGAGACCTCCCATTCAGCATGAAGCAGGGCTGCGTGTGGAAGCCAAGTCCACCTCCTCACCCCATGCTCTTGGCCAGATGGGTCAAGAGGTCCCTTTTGGCATGTTTTGGTTCAATTCCAAATTAGAGCCCACCCCGCTGGTGTCTCTCTTTGTGGGTTATTTCAGTGCTGTGGGTGCTTTTCAGGCAACCCAGTAGAGTGACCTATGTCTGTCTTCCTGGTTCTCCATCCAAACCTGAATAACGGGATGGAGGTCTCTCTCGAAGATTGGCAGGAAAGTGAAACTCCTTAGAGAGGCCTGATTCAAAAGTGCTATTCTTTTCAAACAAAGGACGGATAAACTCACAGTGCACATTTTAAAAGGTTAAATCCGATATAGCCGGAGCAATATTTGTTTAACTACACTAAGTGAAAGATGATTTGGCTGAGGGACCAGGGAGAGACCTTTTATTTGATCTGATTTTACATAAACATTTCTGCACACAGAGGCTCCCGGACCTCATCATAACCATCGTTGGATGTCTGCTCAGGGGACCCTTCATCTTCGCTCCAAATGTCGTTTCTTAGAGCTGACTCCAGAGCCCACAGTGATAGCTCAAGTTTATTCCTTATCAGATGCACTCAGCCGTAGACACAATACCTGGAGACTGGCTGAGGTGGATTTTTTTTTTCTTTTTTGCTCCAAGAAAAGTTTGCAGACAGAAAGATGTGTAAGAGAATATTCTGCAGTGGGGAGGTTATTGAGAGATGGTTTCAGCCGTCTAAAGTGAAGAGCAGCAGTTGGAAGGAGGCGTCTCCCTTGCACGATTCCTTCTGCACTGGCTGCATAGGAAGCCACAGGACTAGTGATAGAAACCTACCTTCAACAAGTGTGAAATTTGTGTGTGCTTTAATGGTCCTGATGAAATGAACATTTCTTCAAATAAACCAGGGCTCAATGGGTCGGAATGATCCATTAGCCTGCTTTTTGCCTGCTTGTTGTATATTTAGGAATAAGAGCTCAAACTCAGGGAAAGGCAGTCATGTTAGGGGCTGATGTCGAGTATATTTTCCCAGGTTGGTGTTTATGGTGCAAACTCCCACTCCACATGTAATTTAAAGGTTGACGAATTTATATTGTGAATGACAAGTCAAGGTACTGGATCAGCAGAAATCATTAAAGGGGCGTCAGAGTGGGCTCACCGGCTTCTGTTTACTGAGACAGGGAATAAGAGAACAAGCTTGTATTCTATATAAATAACTTCACAAGCCAATGGGAACAATTCAGTAATGCTTCTTTAGCTAAGGTACTATGACTAGAATACTTGGCTCCATTAAGCTGATAAGAAATCAAAGTTCAAGACAGCATAGCTCTGGAAGCTCCTGGGAATATTTCCTTAGAATAAGGAGAAGGAAGAGGAGGAAGGGGCGAAGCAAAGCTGAAGTATTCGGTAACCTTCGCAGTATAGGGCCCATGGCTGTGATGTGCGGATCTGCTTCTCCAGGGGCAGGGCTCAGGCACTTACGAATGAATTGGCTCAGGAACCTCTGCTGTGAGGCTGTGGGTCTGTTTATCAAATCCATGCCGGAAACATCATAGTTGTTAATAGCTTTGGAGAGAGTCATACCAGAGTTCAAACCTTAATTGCCTCTGCCGCTAGCTGGGTAACCTTGGCACGTTACCTAAACAGAGTTGGGTAACCTTGGCAAGTTATCTGAACTAAGCTGACTTCTGTCAACCTAAATAATAGAGAAGGAAACTATCTAAAAGACAATTTTATACACTATTGATGGGAGTGTAAATTAGTTCAACCATTGCGGAAGACAGTGTGGTGATTCCTCAAAGATCTAGAAATAGAAATTCCATTTGACCCAGCAATCCCATACTGGGTATATACCCAAAGGATTATAAATCATTCTATTATAAAGACACATGCACATGTATATTTATTGCAGCACTATTCACAATAGCAAAGACTTGGAACCAACCCAAATGCCCATCAATGATAGACTGGCTAAAAAAAATGTAGCACAAATACACCATGGAATACTATGCAGCCATAAAAAAGGATGAGCTCATGTCCTTTGCAGGGACATGGATGAAGCTGGAAACCATCATTCTCAGCAAACTGACACAAGAACAGAAAATCAGACATCACATATTCTCACTCATAAGTGAGTATTGAACAATGAGAACACATGGACACAGGGAGGGAAACATTATACACTGGGGCCTGTTGGGAGTTGGGAGGCAGCTAGGGGATGGATAGCAGAGGGTGGGGGGATTGGGGAGGGATAGCATTAGGAGAAATACCTAGTGCAGATGACGGGGTGATGGGTGCAGCAAACCACCATAGCACATGTGTACTTGTGTAACAAACCTGCACGATCTGCACATGTACCCAGAACTTAAAGTGTAATAAAAATAACAAAAGATGATGGTAGGCATTGCGATGGGAATGTGTGCACCATGGTAAACGAACTGCTTATTCAGGGAGGTAAAAAGAGATAAAGGTTTTTTTTTTTTAAAGAAAATGCGGAGTGTAGAATTGTTTTGAGACAATTATCCTTGGCTACAAGGATCAGTAAGTGGGTGATGCCAGTGTGAGGTTGGACAGGCATTTGCTGACAGATGTCCTGGCAGAAGTGTTTTTTTTTTTTTTTTGTGAAATGTTGTGATGGCCTCGCTCATAAGAACCCTCCCTCTATGGCCTTCCCAGCCTGTCAGGGTTTTAACACAGGTAACTGCATTTGGATTCTGATAATCTTCCCTCATGGGGTTGCATGAGGACTAAACACAGCAGTGAGCATGAAGAGCTTGACATAGTACCTGGCTCATGTGAATTACTAGTTAGAGAAGAGATATAGGACATCAAATAGGGTAAGGGAAAGAAGGCTTATCAGAGACTGCTGGATTCTCTGCAGGATGAATTCTTTCTCCAACGTTGTAGCTTGGTACTTCTGTTTTGGCAAGTACAATACTTTGCAATCCTCCTCACAGCTAGGAAGGGCACAGGACTAAATTCTGACCAAGGTACAGGACTGCGTGGAAGTAGAGTAAAAGCTGCCCCCCTCTCCTTCTTCCTGGCTGCTGTGTGGAAGTGCTGGCTGGGGCCTGGGCAGCTGTTTTTTTTACCATGAGGCAGAGTGGTGAGTGACAGGAAACATGAGTCTGGGACCCTGATGCCCGGGAAGCCATCACCCCAGCCCAGACTCACCACCTCCAGGCTCCTTAGCTGTGTGGGGGAGACACCCTTCAATCACCTGTAAGTCATGGTTTTTTTCTGTTTGTTACATTCAACCCAACAAAATTCTAGCTGATATTCAAGATCCCCAAATTAGGTAGTTCAGCTGAACTCAGGAACTGAGAGAGCTGATGCAAGTGGCGAGGTGCAGGCGGCTTCCGGAAGACGGAGCTGGCGGCGGACACCCTGGAAGAGGCAGATACTGTGAGTTTCTCTTCCTGTCCCAGTGAACTCACTCACTCCTGACATTCTGGTCATCTTTTTTTTTTTTTTTGGCAAACTTCTTTCTCTTTGGTCCTATTTTAGACTCACAGCAGTTTGGGAGGCAACTGGTTTTATTTGCACAGTTATCACCTGTTCCAATGAAGAAGCAACACAAAGATGTGTTTCTGCGATTTGAAAGTTTTCCAGGCTTCAGGCTTTTTAGGGTCTATGAGTGGTACAACCACCACCAATAAAACTGCTTGGCTGAAATTCTCCAGACTGCCACTGGTTATTTATTATCATGATTGTTTCATCCACATCAGTGCTTCTCAAATTGTGCTGAGCATTAGGGTCACCTGGGGAGCTTTCTAAACCTTCTGAGGCCCAGCCCAGACCCCAGACCAGTTAGATCAGAGGCGGAGAAGGTTGGAGCTCCCCCGGTGGACCCACTGTGCGGAAGGTGGGAGAAGGAGCAGACGCAGGTCTTAGCCTCTAAGTGTGGTGCCCAGGCCAGCAGCACTGAGAGCTTGCTGGCAACTCAGACTCTCGGGAGCTTCTGAATCTGAATGCTGTGTCTCCCACAAGATCCCAGGCTATGTGCTTTGGGGCCAGGAAGATCAGGCCCCAGCGGATGTCGGGTGTCTCCTGGTGAGCACCACGCCATTCACGGACTCCCCCAACTCCCCACCTGCCAGCGTTTGTCTTTCAGATCGACTCCTTCACCACGTGGACGTTATTCCGTCCCGCTGGCCATTTATCCTGCTGCCTTCCAGGGAGCAGAGTGCGACTTTTGCCTTCCTTTTGCCAAGTGCCAACCTCTTTTTCTTCTCCTTCTTCCTGTTTTGCAACTTGTGGCTGCTACACACGGCCCAGAACCGACTCCTGGGCGGTGCGCCGCCTGCTGACCCGCTCATCTCACGGCTTCCTCTGGCTGCTGGTATTGTTATGAACAGCCGCCCTGGGCCTCCATCAGGGCCCCCACAGTCTCCTGTTTAGGGAACTACAGAACAACAACAGGATATCATCCTGGCCTTTCCCAGAACCTTCTGTTTGTTTCGTATTTCAGCCCTTCCTCTACAAACCTGTTCCCAGGAGCGCCAAGCCATCAAGTCTAGTGCCCCACAGCAAGGCAGAGTCCGTTTTCTAGGTGGAATGTACATGAAACGGAGATAAGTCAATGACACAGCATATTTCTTTCCGGCTGCATTGATACGGGCAGCTATTCCTTGAGCAGAAGGACATTCCTACCTGCCACCATCGCCCGCTGCACACCGGTCACGCGGCTGGCTCCGTCCCCTCCGCAGGTTCATTCACAGCTGCTGGTGGTCACACGTTCAGCAAAGCCCCGAAAGCCTCAGTGTGCTGGGGTCAGCTGGCCATTGGGATGTGTTGGAAGAGCCATGGCAAACCCCTCCTGTCCCCAGGTGTCCCTCCTTCCCATGGCGGAGGAAAGAAGGGCTTTGGGCTAGTTTCAGGGCTGTGTGCAGCCTGCGCTACACATGTTTCTGAGAAGAGATTGGGGGGTACTGCTGGAGGCGCCTTAAGCCACCATCTCTCTCCTTCATGAGCCTGAGAGTACCTGAAAGACCCTACCAACTACAGTTTGCCTTTCAGATTAGGGGTTATTTACTTCCAGGTCATTTTTATTAAACTTTTCAAATTATAATACTTGCTATAGACTTCATAGAATTGAAAGTGAAAAGTAATCCATTTCACTCAGTTTCCTGATTTTTTTTTTTTTTTGGTCCCAGTGTAACCATTGCAAATATTCGTTCATGCACTCAACAGCATTCATTGAATTCGTATGGCTTGCCATGAACTGCTGTAGCTACTGGGAATGCAGTGAACAAAGAAGTCCCCCTGGGACTCACACCTGAGAGTGGCAGTGGGTGTGGCCACTGAAGGCCGGCCAGCAAATCCATGGACATTTCATGGGTGACAATGTGGGAGGGGTAGCAGGTGAGGGGTTAGATGGTTAAATCAGGGCTGCTGCCACCGAGGAGGTAGACATGATGGCCCTGAGTTGACGTTGAACACTGTGAGTTGACGTTGGGCACTGCCCCGTGGGAACACTCACTGCGTTCTGCACGTCTATCTGAGTATAACTATGCACTTGTCCACCCAGAGATGAATGGATGAACACAGTGCGGCCTATCCATACAATGCAATATTATTCAGCCTTAAAGAGGAAGGAAATTCTGGCACATGCCACAACATGGGCAGACCTTGGGGACAGTTTGCTGAGAGAAACAAGCCAGTTTCAGGTGGACACTGACTTGTGATTCTAGTTAGAGGAGGTGCTTAGGGCGTCAGAATCCTAGAGACAGAAAGTAGAATGAATGATGGTTGCCGTGGGAGGGAAGGGAGCCTAGGGGAGTTTCATTTAGTGGACACAGCGTTTCAGTTCAGGAAGATGAAGAGTTCTGTGACGGGATGGTGTCCTGGTTACACAACAGTGTGGATGTATGTCACACCTCTGAATCGTCCACTCAGAAATGGTTAACATAATACATTTCATGTAGTATATATTTTACCACAGTAAAAAGCTATCAATAAAATATGTCTTGAACACTTTCCTCTCTTCATATTTTTAATTTAATTTTATTTAATTTACTTTTATTTCTGAGACAGGGTCTCATTCTCTCACCGAGGCTGAAGTGCAGTAGCAGAACCATAGCTCTCTGCAGCCTCAATCAACCCTGGGGCTCAAGTGACCCTGAGTACCTGGGACCACAGGCATGTGCCACCACACCCGGCTAACAGTTTCTATTTTTTGTAGAGATGGAAATGGGGGGGGGGCAGTGGGTGTTGCAGGTGCCCAGGCTGGTCACAAACTCCTGAACTCAAGCAATCTGCCTGTATTGGTCTCCCGAAGAGCTGAGATTACCAATGTGAGCCACTGCGTCTGCCCACAAATATTATCACTAACATACTGTAATTATTTATATCTATATTTCTTTATACCACAGGACTAACACATACTTTGGGATAAGCTTTTAAACCTGATGCTTTTTGTCCCTCTGTATCTCCTGATTTTTCTGTTATATGACTGTGTTTACATTTCTAAAGCTTAGGCTGGGCATGCTGGCTGATGCCTATAATCCCCGCACTTTGGGAGGCTGAGGTGGGCGGATCACAAGGTCAGGGGTACGAGACCAGCCTGACCAACATGGTGAAGCCCCATCTCTACGAAAAATACAAAAATTACCTGGGCGTGGTGGCACATGCATGTGATCCCAGCTACTCAGGAGGCTGAGGCAGGAGAATTGCTTGAACCTGCAAGGCGGAGGTTGCAGTGAGCTGCGATCGTGCCACTGCAGTCCAGCCTGGGAGATAGAGCAAGATTCTGTCTCCAAAAAAAAAAAAAAAAAAATTTCCAAAACTTATATCATTTGAAAGTTTCTCTGACGAAAAATAAAGGCTCCTGTGATTCTTAGTCTCACGTCCTGGATAAAACACTTTTAACAATTTCTGTGTCTGCTTCTTGATTGCCCAGCCTTACCTGGTATCTGCTGATGCTCATTTAGAAGAATTAGTAATGGGATAGACTTATCTGCCAGCTGCTAAGGGAACCTCTTGTTTTTCTTTTTTCTTTTTTTTTCTTTTTTTGTTGTTGTTCTATAGATGAAGACTTCCTATGTTGCCCAGGTTGGTCTTGAACTTCTGCCCTCCCCTCCTTATGCTCCAGGACATCAGGACCAAGCCACCATGACATCCAGGCCTCTTGCCTTTTATTAACTCTCTTATTTTTCTTTTATTCATCCAGAGGTTATTTTGCGAATTTAAATAATTCACTTAAAATAACTTTTTGAAATTTATCAACTTTAACTACTGTTTGTATGAGATATGAGGAACTTAGCAAATGGACACATTTCTCTATTTCTTCTTCCTCTGTCTCCTGATTTTTCCAAGTTATATTATTATTTTTAAATTTCTGAAGCTTCTGTCATTTAGATCTGTTCTGTAAACATGAAGAAGCAATCAGTGCTTGTCTACGTGTGGTTTCTTCTTAAAATGTACACTCAATAAATTCATCTTCAGTGTCATGAGTATATAAATACTTTGTACTCTAGGAAGAATAGTAAAAAATGTCTTGATGTCCTAAGCAGTTAGGTTCTAAAATGTGTCTTTTTGGTCATGTATATGTTATGAAAGTGAATAGATGTGATTTTTCATGCCATGTATTTGTGGAGAGCATATGGAAATGCTTCTGGTTGTGGGGGCGGGGCGGGGTGGCCTTATTTATCGTCATAAGAGTTTATGAACGGGGAGCCTGAGTCTGTGAGAAGCTGAAGTCTCCTCCTCTTACCTCTGCAGCCCTCAGGCCTCCCTTGCTGGCCTCCTTGGCCTCCCTTTCCCTGCGGATGGTCCACTCATGTAACCCATCTCTTTACTTCCCTTAAATCTCTTTCATCTCAGTAACACTTTGTGCCACACGCCGCCTGGCTGATCTTGAGATCCTGTGACTTGAAGGCTTTCATTCCCTTAGCTAAAGTGAGGGCTTAAACTTTGTGTCCTGATGTTTTGTAGAAGTAGACACATTTTGGTTGTATTACAGTATAGCTCAAAGGCAATTTGGCAAGGTGGAGTCATAGCTTGCCAGTCCAAATTCCTAAGCTGGGTGTTATTTCTCAGGACAGGTCGATATTCTTGAATTAACAGTCAGTTCATGTCACTTTACAACCCTGACAATGGGGTTACCTTTGGTCTGGGCCTGATGGGGGACTCTGGGCTTCAGATAGACCCGAGCTTCTTGTGAGGTTGGGACACGACCACGCCGCAGTCATTCTTTACCTTCCTTATTCAGTGGGTCTGAGCAGAGGAACAGTGCAAGTGAGTGTAGATGCAAAGTAGGCGATTCCATTCCGTCTGCACTGACTTAGTGCTCACAGCCCTGGGGCTGTGGGAGAGGTTCTGATGTGAAATGGGTCCAGACCCATGCCTTGCATTCTGCCCAGTGCCTGGCACATAGTAGGCAGCAAACATGTGAGTGGAAGGAGTGAATTAACCCAGTCTAACTTTCCAAAGCACTAAAAATAAACACACGAGTGTTCTGATCTCAGAACATACACATAGAAGCTTCTCGGGTAAATGCAGACTTGCAGAGTCCTGTCCATTGTGGCCGCTGTAACAACATCTCATAGCCTGCCTGGCTGGAAAACAGCAGGCACCCATGTCTTGGGGTGCTGGAGGCTGGGAGTCTAAGCTTACCAGCAGGATTGGTGTCTGGTGAGGACCTACTTCCTGGTTCCTAGCCAGTGCCTTCTGCCTGTGTCCTTACAGGGTGGAAAGGGAGAGGGAGCACTCTCGGGTCTCTTTCATAAGGATGTTGATCTCTTCAACAGGGCTCTGCCCTTGAGACCTCATCTAGTTGTAGCCTTCCAAAGACTGCACCTCTTAACACCATCACAGTGGGGTTAGGATTTCATTATATGAAATTTAGGGGGACACAAATACTCAATCTATGACATGGACCATGAAATATTATCACTCTAGATATGACCTACTAAATACACCATTGTTGGCTTGTCACTGCCTGTTAAATCTTTTTTTTTTTTTTTTTAATTGAGATGGACTCTCACTCTGTCGCCCTGGCTGGAGTGCAGTGGTGCAATCTCAGCTCACTGCAACCTCCGCCTCCCTGGTTCAAGCAATTCTCCTCCCTCAGCCTCCCAAATAACTGGTGTGTGCCACCACAGCTGGCTAATTTTTTGTATTTTTAGTAGAGACAGGGCTTCACTATGTTGGCCAGGCTGGTCTCAAACCCCTGACCTCAGGTGATCCAGCTGCCTTGGCCTCCTAAAGTGCCTGCATTACAGGCAAGAGCCACTGCTCCTGGCAAATCTCTTGCTAATTGGTCCCTACATGTCATTAAGTGGAGTCCAGGCTGGCCCAGTTCTACTCTGACCTTCAAGTAATCGCTGGTGCCGTCCTGGACTTACTGCTCACTGGGACTAGAACTCAGTTAAGTGTGGAAATCCTTGGACATGTGAGTTCTGCTATGAAATCATTTATTCTCAAGGGGGCTACCATTAAACTTAAGCATTTCTATGAGGATAATCTGCTGCTGTTACATGGGCTCATTTGGAGACCGCATGAACAGTCTGACTCAGACACAAAAACACCGGCCTTGTGGGTCAAATGGCTCACCAGTTTACAAGCTGGACTAGTAGACTCAGTTCAATGTCGAGACTAGCTTGGCTCACGAAATTTGTCAAGCTTCCTGTTGATTTGTGTCACTTCATGGATCACCTGGTCTATTGGGACTGCTGTTATCCAAGACAGTTTTTTTTTTTTTTTTTTTTGAGATGGAGTCTTGCTCTGTCCCCAGGCTGGAGTGCAATGGCACAGTCTTGGCTCACTGCGACCTCCATCTCCTGGGTTCAAGCAATTCTCCTGCCTCAGCCTCCTGAGTAGCTGGGACTATAGGGGTGGGCCACCACATCTGGCTAATTTTGGTATTTTTAGTACAGACAGGGTTTCACCATGTTGGCCAGGATGGTCTTGATCTCTTGACCTTGTGATCCGTCTGCTTCAGCCTCCCAAAGTGCTGGGATTATAGGTGTGAACCACTGTGCCTGGCCCCAAGACAATTTTTTAGAAAAATTGAATCAATGAGAAAGCCAGTGTTTTTACATACATGTGATCTTCTTCAGAAAAAAAAAAAAAGCAATGTACTAGGCAAAGCAGACTGATGTGTTTTTTTGGCAGAAAGAGTTAGGCTGTAGAATAAAACTGAGAAAAATGTCTCGGCAGCTGGTGCTTCAGATCAGAAGGCACATCTGAGCACAGCTGCATATCTGGGCACAATTCTAGGTTTTTGCTGGCCTCTTTGAACTAGGCTCGCTTTGAAAGTCCTAACCCTGTAATGCGGTGAAATTTCGGCGTTGATGCCTTCCATGTCTGCAGAGGAATGAGGCACCCAGTCTCATTCCAGCATAGAAAATCTGCAGGGGTGGTCATTGGGTCAGAAGCCATGCACAGCCACAATTAGATACAATAATTTGCATTTCAACTGCAGGAAGTGGAATACTGCCATTCGTCAGAGAATGGTTTTTATTTATCTGGTGTTTCAGGGATTATTCATGAGGGTACTCTGGGAGTGCTTTCAACAGTGAAAAATTACATAGGATATTGAAATAGCACAGGAGAAATGAATGCTGTTTTATCACAGGTTTGTCTGTTTGCCAGTAATAAAAACAATTTTGACTACTTTAGAACTGGCCTTATTCTCAGAATCTCAGCTTTTATTTACTATTTGAAGCAGTAACATTCAACCTGGGTTCCAAATAAGAATTGGTACACATAATTTCATTATATGCTAAAATATTATTACTCTGATATTGGCTTATTGAAAAGACTGTATAATTTGATGCAATGGTTATGTTCTAGCTGAATAGATACCGTTGTATTTCTTAATTAGAACACTGATAATGTGAAACATCTTTCATTCAGAGACCATCCTAGCTGCCATGGTCTAAGCCGTGGCCTCTGACAGAAGGATTTGTTTTCAGAACTATTTTCTTGTTTGGGAACTCTGTGTGGCCTGATTAAAAAATTTAAACATGACTCACTGAGTTCACCTCTGAAGGGAAACATCTCATTTTAATGAGGCTCTCTGGAGGCGTGAGGGTCACATCGCACAAATTTGGATTTTACGTTATGCTTCGTGCTAAAAATAGCACATTATCTTCTAAAGTAACCGTGGCGATCATGGTGTGATGCCCTTTAAACATGACAAAGCGTCGCTAGGTGAGAGCAGAGCCCGCGTCTGTTCCTCGGCGGCCCGGCCTGTGAGCCTGGGGGCGGCGTGGCTGCTGCGGGCGTCCGGGCTCCCGGTTTCCCTTCCCTGGCTGCTGCTTCCCCTTTACCTTCTGCACTTTCCAGCACAACCTGGGAAAGAGAGGACCCCGAAGTCTTCGTCGCTGGAACCAGCAAGCAGTGTTCCGAGAAACGCGGCCAATTAGGTTGGTAGGAGGGGGCAGAGTGAGGGTCTTTCATGCATTGCAGCAGGGATTTGGAGCGCAGTGAACGGTGCTCCCCGTCTCCGGAGCACAGTTCCGATCTGTACGGATTTAAATATTCCAGGATGAATAAAGATAGAGGTTTCCCCGAATAATGAGCCAGCTCACTGTAAACCCAGCGGAGTTTTCATCCAGCCGTGTAATGCTCTCCCACGCTGGCTTTCAAGGTTCCATAGTCCACCCGAAGAAAAGAGGAAGGAGAAGACCTAGCAGAACCCCGAAGTATTTAGATTGGCCAAAGAGAGCGTTGCTTTGCTCAAGTGGAGGGAATTTTTTTCCTCCAGTGATTCTCTGATGCGTAGGTGACTTTCTCACCACTAATGATTGTGCGGCTGTGGAGAATTCCGAGAGGATCCCGTCCACAAAGCCTGGCTGGCATGCTAGCACGAAGGATAAAATAAAAGGCAAAGTTGGGCGATGTGACCCTCACGCCTCCAGAGAGCCTCATTAAAATGAGATGTTTCCCTTCAGAGGTGAACTCAGTAAGTCATGTTTAAATGTTTTAATCAGGCCACACAGAGTTCCCAAACAAAAAAATAGCTCTAATCTGCTGATTTTCTGTTGCAGTCATTTGCTGTTACAACACACACAGATTTCAGTCATCACCAAATGATTTCATGAACGGACATGGAAACGCCCTTGGCCCTTATCACAGAGCCGTCCTGGAGTGGGCCCTGGCTGTGCCGAGCATGGTGTTTGCCGGAGGCTTCCTTGCTGGCCTGTAGCCACACAGCTTATAAGCATCTAGGGACAGGCTGCAGACAGAAAGGGGGAGAGAAAGGGACAGGCTAGGAAGGACCAGTTGGTGGGAGAACCAGCAATTGATAAGAGGGCACAACCCACCGGACGGATCATTCTATTATCATCCACCAGGCCTCTTCTACTCCATCGCCCGTGATGAGGGTGAAGGGGCTGACAGCCCGTCTTCCTCTGTTGTTTTACTGTCTTAGCAGAAGCATACTATTTGTATAACGTCTATTCTCTTCACATTATCACCTTAAGAATTACATAATAGGATGAGAGGGAATGAAAGTGAAGTCTTTTGAATTATTAAAGGATGCTCTCAGCCTAATGCGGATGTGATATACAAAGAATAGCAACAAGTAAAATATTTGCTTGTAATACGTTCCTTTTAAAAGAATTGCTGTTAAAAATAGGCATGAGAGGCACAGCACTCTTAAATAATACTAATTTTAAGAGATTGCTATTAAATAAAACAATTCCCTAAGCCTGCTCTCTACTTACACGTTTATCATCTAGAGCTATTTCTCCTCCTCAGTTTCTCTCTCTCTCTCACACACGTGCACGCACGCACATGCTCACACACCACAATCATAGGGTCTGAGAAAATCCAATCATTACTCCAAGCTAAACTGAAGCTATTTAAAACAGATAAAAGATTTTCTTTGACAAAATGGTACCATAAAAACTTTTGTTTCAAGGTGGCCTTTGGGGATGATCGCTGTATGATAAGAATCTTTTGGTACTCCACTGATTTCAGTCTCTTTTGTTAGAGTGGTAGAACCTGAACAAAGTCTTTCCTCCTATTGTATACTCCAGTGGGTTTCCTGCACTTTCAGCTCTGGGTATTTCCCAGGCAGGCCTATGTTCTCTTCCTTGGTTCTTTGACACCTAAGGACTCTGCAGTTTTAAAGAAAGAAGATGCAACTTTCCTACAGATAAGTTCCCGAAAGATTGTTCTTTCCTTTGTCCATGTTCTTTAAAAATACAATTTATCTTCTAAATTCCTCTTTGAATCAGTCTTTTATGAAATACTTTAGGGGAATACTATTGGGTTAAGCCTTCAATAAAAACACTTGGCCTTATCACATGCCTTTTATGTCCAGTGAACACAAATATCAAAATATCAGAGTGAATAAATGATATGGATGAGCCACAGATTGCCACAAAGTCTGTAACATTATTTCACTTGCTTTATGAATCTCTAAGCGTAAAATTAGCCCACAGACAAAAATAACAATATTTAGAGTATGCTATGTTTCTGAGGAGCTTAATGTTTGCCGATGATCTTTTTATTGCTCTTCTTTTACCTTGATTTTACCAGGACCTGCAAACTGTGAACCCAAAAGTCTCAATCAGTTTAGAAAGTTTATTTTTGCTAAGATTAAGGATGTGCCATGACACAGCATCAGGAGGTCCTGACAACATGTGTCCGGGGTGGTTTTAGAAATGTTAGAGAGACATGAGCTACCCATTGATATGTGTAAAATGTACACTGGTTTGGTCCAGAAAGGCGGGGCAACTAGAAGCCAGTGGAGGGGTACTTCCAGATCAGAAGTAGACAAGAGACAAAAAGTTGAATTTTGAATCTCTGATGAGCCTTTCACTGAACACACAGTTTACATGTGAGGGGCAGGTAGAGCAACAGTCATTGATGCCTTAGTCTGGCTCAGTGAAACAACAGGCAGAGGAAGCCATCAGGTATGACTTTGTCTCAGGCGCGCAGAGGGATGCCTTTGAGTACTGACTGTCCTTTGTCCACAGTGGCAAAGGATGGGACGCAGGTAGCTTCTTATCTTTGTAGCAATCTTACTTAGGAATAAAACGGGAGGCAGGTTTGCCCGACACAGTTCCCAGCTTGACTTCCCTTGGGCTTAGTGACTTTGGAGTCTCTAGATTTGTTTTATTTTATTTTTCACAAACATAGTTTAGGACACTGTTAGCCTAATTAACGAGAAAGAAATGAAAACCCCAAGAGACTGGCTGATGTCACAGCATGAGTCCAGGGCAGCACCAGAAGGAAGGAGCAGAGAAGACGAGGAGAGGATGGGGTGCGGGTGGCAGGACGAGCTGGTGCCATGGGCGAAGAGGCAACGATGCCAGTGACAGAGGTCAGCGATGCCGACCTGAAAAGGCTGCTGACAGTGAGGAGTCAGCGTGGTGGCCTCCACCTGCACCTGCCTATGGTTACTCAATCACAGGAGACTCACGATTCCCACCCTCAGCATTGTCTTCACTGAGGACATGGTCACTCGTGGCAGCATTACCTAAAATAGCAAAAAACTGGAAATCTCCAAAACGCCCCTCACTGGGTGGACGGGAAGGCAAGCTGTGGTGCATGCACACCCGGGAATATCACTCAGCAAAGAAAGCCACAAACTATGGGTCGATCTCAAGGGCATTATGCTGAGGAAAAAAAAAGCCAATCCCAAAAGGTCCCATACTATAGAATTCAATTCATATAACATTATCAAAATGACAAAATTATAGTGATAAAGAACAGATTGGTGGCTGTCATGAGTTAGAGATGGTGGAGCTAGAGAGGGGAGGAGGGTGTGACTGTAAACATGTAAGTATTCATGTTCCAGAGTTTCCACAACACATGATCACATACTGGATGGCTTAAAACACCTGGAATCCATCCTCTTCTCATTCTGAAAGCTGAGAGTCCGGAATCATGGAGCAGAAGGCCCTGGGAGATCCGGATCCCTCTCCCCTCTTCCAGCTTCCAGGACCGAGGACCATCCTGCATCCTTGGCTCCTAGACGCATCCGTCCAGCCTCTGCATCCGGCTCCCCATGGCCTCCCCCGAGGGGACGTCTGTGCCTTTTCTTCGCTTCTCACAAGGAGACCAGCCATTGGATGTGGAGCCTCCCACGTTCAGTATGACCTCATCCATCTTCTCTTGATCACATCTGCAAACACACTATTTTCAAATAAGGTCACAGTCACCATGACTGGGGCAAGGACTTTACTCCAACATATTTTTGCTGGGGACACAATTCCACAAGGTAGCTCCAGGGAAATCTTAAGGGTGATGAAGTGTCCCGCATGTCCATCCCAGAAGTGGCTGCACAGATGTGCACAGGCGGTGATATGGAACCAGGCACACCTTGAACCAGGGACAGCTTCCTGGGTTTGTGTTGTGCTATAATCATGCAGGATGCCGAGTTTTTTTTTTTTTTTTTCATGGCAAAGGAAACAGGGATGTTTTGGAGTCTCTTCACCCCTTTGGGAGAAACTGTATAAAGGGGACACAGGACGTCTCTGGAGTATCTTCTCAATTTTCTGCGAATCCATAAATATTTTAAAAATACAAATTTAAAAAAGCAAACAAAAATATCTCACTTCTACTTTCTCCCTCCACCTGTACCCACAGGTCAAAGCAAGTCACATAATCCCTGCTGTGTGGGAAACATACACAACAACCCACCCCACCAACAAACATACCCCACATTTATGTCATTTGCAGGCAGACTTGAGTTTCTAAATGGTTCTGGGTATGGATGTGTGGTTATCTCTGTAGAAGCAGACAGAGCTTTCTTCCAGCCAAAAAATTCACAGTTCAGTTGAGGAAATGATGAACATCAATTGAAAAACAATTCTAAAACACTTCACAAAATTGCCTTTCATGGCTATTCACTTGCTTGTTTCTTTTTACACTTGGCCAGTGGATCAGAGCCCATTTCTCCGTGTGATGGAGATCACTGAATGAGCTGAATCTTTGAGAACAATTAGAGTCTTAGAGTCCTTTCAACTCTGCTAGGAAGCACGTGGTTCTTGGTGAGTCAGGTGTCTTTCAGTGAAATTTCTTTTTCCTTCAAAGCCATCTGCATTTATTGTATTCAGAAACCTGGAGGAAAGGCTGAGAGATTTAGCATCATGTGCTCGCCACAGTAGTTTATGGTGTCAGTTTGTTTTTGATGTGGATTTCCTTTCAAAGTGCATTGGAACTATTGATTCATTTTGGAAAGAAAACAAAATAACCAGCACATTTATATTCCATTTTATTTACTAATATGATAAGGTTGTTGGTTTTACCATAGACCTAACAGAAACTCTTTTAAAACCTCATCATGTGGAAGTTAAAAGCGTGGGTTTAGCAATAAACATACATGTATAACAGCTTCATTGAGATGTCTCGGAACCTGCTGGCTACCTTGGCTGTGGGGGATGCAAGGAGACGTATTTATTTCCTGTCTCACTATCGATGACCATTGCATGGGACACACACTTTATTCTCTGTTTGTGTCATACACTCAGGCATAAAGGGTTGAGACCTTAATAGGTAGTTTTCCTGAGCTCTGATGTTTCGATCCTGCAAGCCAAACTCACAGTGTAGAAAATGGAACATTTTATGAAGTTCATACATTTTCAAAATTGCTCCCACAATGATGCCTTTGTTTTGTGTTAGGACTGGAATGATGGCTTCTATCTATTCCAAAGAACTTCAATATTGCCTCAAGTGAAGAGGAAAGCCTCATATTTCAAGGCCACTGACTGGAGCCCATTCACATGCTGCAAGGGGACGGATGACGAGTTTTTTTTACGGCAAAGAAAACAGTGATGTATTGGAGTCTCTTCACCCCATCTCTCCATCATTGCTGGTTTGTAGACCAGCCAGTCTGGCTTGTATAGCAGGATTAAAATGTTATGTTTCCCAGTGAGCTAGTGAATATGAACACTTTTCTCCTTCTGTATGTGTACTCCCTTTTTAGTGGCTAAAGCCATTTGTTGACAAAAGTATTGACATTTTTATGGGATTGTTTCTGGAAAAGGCTAACATGTAATTTCAAATTCAACATATGGTAGTGGTCAAATTGTGTTCCTACTGTGTAAAATGGCTGAATAATAACCTACTGCATTCTCTTGGCCAGTACATAGAGCAAAACTTGATTAATTTCCCCAGTTTCCCTTAATCTCCTCCTTTGGCTCCCATCCCATTCTGCAAGAGTTGATAAATCTTACATCCCCTGAAGATTATTACAGTTCCTAATAGTCTTATGACATTAGAAAGAAGCCAGGCTCAGTGGCACAAAATACATCTAACAAATGAAATCACATAAATAATTTAGTTTTCACAATTTAATTTTTATGGGCGTTTTTTTGTTGTGGTTGCTGCTATTATTTATGGGGCATAATAAGGACTGTTGGCTTACACTACAGTTAAAAAAAGGGGGGAGCATTTTGACATAAAAAAAAGTCAACATTGTTACTATCCTTCACTGCTGACAATGCTCAACTATCCGATTTCAGCCTAAGGTCGGGCATGTGTTCATGAATTATACCATCAGTGAGGCAAATGTAGAAAGAAAAAAATTAGCTTATTTTTTTTTTTTGTAAAAAAATATTCTTCTTTCCTTAAAAATGAGCCTGGGGCCAATTTTACACATCTCCGTTTCAAAAGAACCTGCATTAACTTGTGATTGTCAGTGAATATTTCTCCAGAATCTCATAGCTCTTAAGAATAGCAACACATCGATTAAGCTCCCTGCATGCCAGGGCCTCTGCGAAGCGCTGCGGTGGATATCAGGCAAGTGGACGTCAGGTAATTAGGATGCACACCCCCGTTCTCAAAGAGTTAATCCTCCATCAACACTTGTGCATTCAGGACAGTAACTGACAAAGGAACACAGAAAGTCTATTTGACACTATGGATGTAAAGGTTGGCCTGGGATTTGTTTTAGAATAGCTTTAAATAAATTATTTTCTGTCTTTTTCTTTCTTTCTTTCTTCTTTCTTTCTTTCCTTTCTTTCTTTCTCTTTCTTTCTTTCTCTCTTTCTTTCTTTCTTTCCTTCTCTTTCTTTCTTTCTCTTTCTTTCTTTCTTCATTTCTTTCTTTCTTCTTTCTCTTTCTTTCTTTCCTTCTCTTTCTTTCTTTCTTTCTGTCTTTCTTCATTTCTTTCTGTCTTTCTTTCTTCTTTCTTTCTTTCCATTCTTTCTTTCTTTCTTTCCCTCTCTTTCTCTCTCTCTCTCTCTCTTTCAAGTCTTGCTTTGTCGCCGAAGCTGAAATGCAGTGACACGACTATAGCTCACTGCAGCCTCAATGTCCTGGGACCACAGGTACACACCACCCTGTCTGGCTAATTTTTTATTTTTGACATTTTTTTGTAGAGACTGAGGTCTTGCTATGTTGCCCAGGCTGGCCTTAAACTCCTGACCTCAAGCCATCCTCCTGCCTTGGCCTCCTGAGCATTGGGATCACAGGCATGAGCCACCACACAGGACCCCAAGTGAAAGTATCTGTGATACTGCTTGTGGTGCTGCATGCCTGTAATCCCAGCTACTCGGGAGTTGCTTGAGCCTGGGAGGCGGAGGTTGAAGTAAGCCGAGATTGCAACACCGCAACTCAGCCTTGGTGACAGAGTGAGACTCTGGCTCAAAAGGAAAAAAAAAACTGTGGTGAGCACTCCATAAAATGTTAGATTTACAGTGTAATTAATGGACATGCCATACTTACAGTTACTTTGGGGCGAGTCTGCTGTGTCACGATAACTTCTCAAACCTTGGTTGATGGAAGCCCAGACTATAAGCTTAGACAGATCTGAAGGCTTAGTTCTTCTTACAGAGAGATCTGAGTTGCTTTTCCTCAAACATCTTATGGCAGGGTCTGTGCTAGTCCCTGGGTACAAGGCAGAGCCTGGCATACCCTCACTATGGCCTAGTCTGTCCTAAGGATGGCAGGGAAGGGGACATGAAGGGCACTGTCGTTCACTGAACACCTGACATGACTGTGGACAGATGTCGGTCATCTTGCCCTGCATGCACGCATGGAACCCCCAAACTTAAAGACTTCAACAAGCAAGAGTTCACCACGTCTCACAAATGTGTGAGTGGGCAGGCAGTGGTCCTTCTGCAGGCCTTGTGTGTTGGGGCCCCCACAGGGGTCCCTCAGCTCTCCTCTCTGTGTATGTGAGCTGCATAACCTGGTGCCTGTAAGTGGCCAGTCCTCAGGGTTCACGTCTGACCGAAGAATGCTGAGCTAGTGACCAGGAGCTGTGACTTCCAGTCCCAGTCAGTTGCTACTTAGCTGACAAAATTTGAAGAAATTATTTAAAGTCTCCAAAATAAACATTTTAACTTATTAAAAATGAGCCGGGCGCAGTGGCTCACACCTGTAAGCCCAGCACTTTGGGAGGCCGAGGCCGGTGGATCACCTGAGGCAGGAGTTTGAGACCAGCCTGACCAACATGGTGAAACCCCATCTCTACTAAAACTACAAAAATTAGCCGGGTGTGGCGGTGGGTGCCTGTAATCCCAGCTACTCGGGAGGCTGAGGCAGGAGAATTGCTTGAACCTGGGCAGTGGAGGCTGTGGTGAGCCAAGATCATGTCACTGCACTCCAGCCTGGGCAACAAGAGCAAAAACTCCATCTCAAAAAAAATTATAAAAATGAAAATATTTGACGACCTTCAAGATTTCTTCCTGAACAGTTTTTTTTTCAGTTCTATTTGCAAATTTATAAACAACTAGGGTGCATTGGTAATTAAAATCAGAGTGGAAAAGAGAGACGAAAATGAGCATAGTGTGTAAAGGACTATTGCCAAACTGAAACAACAGAAAAGAATGTTTCAATAGATAAATGGAAACATTGTCAAGAATTGCCATAACAGACAATTAGTGAAAGAACTGCAAGTAGTCATCTTCCCAACAGAAACATACCTAACCTCATTAATATTCAAATATATTCAAATATCAACAAAGATGAGGTATTAATGTTCATTCATTAAATTGTTAAATGTGGCAGAGTGTGGTGGCTTGCATCTCTAACCCTAGAATTTCGGGAGACTGAGTCAGTAGGACTTCTTAAGGCTAGAGTTTGAGCCTAGTCTGGGCAACATAGCAAGATCTTTTCGCTACAAAAAAATACAAAAGTTAGGCAGGTGTGGTGGTACACACCTGTAGCCCCAGCTACGTGAGAGGCTGAGGTGGGAGTGGCGCTCTAGTCAAGGACTTCAAGTGAGCTCTGATTGTCACTACACTCCAGCCTGGGCAACAAGGCGAGACGCTGTCTCTAAAAACAATCTTGGTGTTACAGCATCTCAAAACCTTTCAAGGGGTCAGTTTGGCAATATTTACCAAAAGCATTAAGAATTTATATTTGACCCAATAATTTCAGCCTTTAGAAATGTAGAGATGTGTGTACCAATGATAAACACATTTACTGCAGTATAATTTACAAGATTTCAACCCAGAAAGCTACTTAAATATTCAAAAAAAGATGGGGAGAGTTAAATACATTATGATACATGTGCTAAACAGCAATGCAGCCCTTAAAGTCTATACTTTTAATATTTCATACTCTGGGAAAATGCTTGCCACAAAATAATGCTGAATAAACGAAGAAACTCAAACTACAAATTGAGTGTCATTACAACTAAAGAAAAAGATAAACATTTTCCCAGAGAAAAATGCTGAGAAAAGGGAATTTTGAGAAGGTTTATTTAAAAAACAAACAATTGGCCAGGCTCGGTGGCTCACGCCTGTAATCCTAGCACTTTGGGAGGCTGAGGCGGGCAGATCACCTAAGTTCAGGAGTTCAAGACCATCCTGGCCAACGTGGCAAAACCGTCTCTATTAAAAATACAAAGTTAGCTGGGCATGTTGGTGCATGCCTGTGATCCCAGCTACTTGGGAGGCTGAGGCCAGAGAATCACTGGAACTCAGGGGCGGGCAGAAGTTGCAGTGAGCCGAGATCTCGCCATTGCACTCCAGCCTGGGCAACTAGAGTGAAACTTCGTCTCAAAAAAAAAAAAAAATTGAATAGCAGACGATTTTTATATCATTCTGTATATTGTTATGAACTTTCAAAATTTTAGTGAACCTGCAAACTTTATGATTAACAACAACAACAAAAACACATAAACTGCAAAAGCAAACATGTCTTCCCTTCAGACATTCTGTGACTCTCTTGAGCATCAGGACTTTAGGGACTGCCTGTTGTGCCCCCGCAGCAGTTCCTGGCACCACCCCTCTTAACACAGGTAAGGGGGTTAGGGTCACACTCAGAAACCACATCCAGAAACCTGGTGAACTGTAGGCTAATAAAATAAGGCTTTCTTGGAGGCAAAACTACAGGCAGCTTTCATTCTTCTTCAGTCCCCAAATGCAAATCATTTCTTATGTTCTTTTTAAAATGGATTTTAGGCCTGGTGAGGTGGCTCAGTTCCATAATCCCAGCACTTTGAGAGTCTGAGGTCAGCAGATGGCTTGAGCCTAGAAGACTAGCCTGGGCAACATGATGAAATACCATCTCTACAGAAAAATTAAATAAATAAATAAAATAGAAGTTATTTTTCAGAGCAAGTTTAGATTTGCAGAAAAATTGCAGAGCAGCTGCAGAGGGTTCTGATCTCTGAGCTTCCTCCTGTGTGTTGTTCTGGTTTCACATTTTCCTACTGTAACTGAATGCAGTGCACACTCACTCTACTCAATTACAGTAGGAAAATGGGAAATGGCTTCATCATTACCGCTCCCATGCAGTGCCCAGAAGAAAACACACGAGAGCTGATGTTTTCTAAATGCTGCACTCGGGTTTCGGCCGTCGCCCTGCCAGCAGTGGACTAGAGGGCATGTCCCACGGGATCTGGTCCATGGAGAGGCGCCACAGCCTGTCAACAGAGAAGCCTAGGGACCTCGGTCACTTCTCAGAGCAGCGCTCCACATGGCAGAAGGAGCTGCTTTTGGAAGAGCTAAAGGTCGCCATCAATATTTATAAGAGACCTGGCATTGCTGTGCTGGAGGGCAGTGTGTTATTACAAAAGTCACAAATAGAGCCGAAAAAACAATGGCTTCCATGTGACAGCTATGCGTGAGTATGTATGTGTGTGTGTGGATGTGTGTGTGTGGATACCTATTTGCACACATATGTGTTCAATTTGTGGCTATGGTACCCAGGTGCACTTCTATACCAGGTTCCTTCCTTTTCTACACATATATTTATCTGCTTTTTAAAATTCAACTTTAATTGTTCCCTGTCCCACTGGTGGCTCTGGTGACATGTCACGCACGGATTCCAGCATAGTTTCCTTGTTGCCCTGCAGCCAAATTTATGCACTGTGCAGACAGAGCTACTCAGCAGGGAGGGGCAGTGAGCCAGGTGAGGAGTGAGGGGAGGGCTCTCCTGTGCCCCCCTGGATTCCAGGCGACAGGGGTGGATGGAAATGTGGACTCTGCAGAATGTCTGTGCATGTTGGAGCGGCTGCAATCAGCCGGCAGGTGAGACCGTCAGCATAACTTCGCCAGTCGTGGAGTATCCAAGTAATCTTTACGAATCATGAAAACACACGAAGTCGCTGTTTGGAAACTAAGGAACAATTAGGTGCGTTTAATCAATGGCCCTAGAGTAATGGCACTCTCTCTTGCCTTCTGGTGTTATTTCCTGAGAGTCTGTAAACGAGGAGTTTGGAGGAAAGGCAGCTGCAGCCTGAGCCTTCCTCCCCTCTGCCCCTCTGGGCCTCCTTCTCCCGTACAGCTGACGCTGCCCCTCCACTGACCATCAGAGCCAGATCCAGGGGACAGTCCCTGGCTTTTTTCCCCTAGACCCCCACTGCCACCGACAACCTCAGGCCGCTCCATTACCATCTTCCTTTGCTTGGCGTGGGGGCCATAGCAGTCCCTGGTTTCTTCAGCAGGTGCGAGCTCTGCACACATTCTACTGGCCTTCCTCCTTCTCCTGCCCTGACACTGAGGCTTCTCCACGGTCCACCACTGAGGGACCACACACAGTCACGTCCCCACCTGCCCCGCTCCCCTGCTTCCCTGAACAGCACACCTGGACAGCCTTGGAGTCCTGTCCCCGAGGGCTGCAGGATGCAGCTGATTCTAGAGACAGGGACTTGACAGACGTGATTCCATCTCAGCATGGGTGGGGCCTCAGTAGGGGTGGGACTTCAGCAGGGGTGGTGTCTCAGCAGGTGTGGGGCCTCAGCAGGTGTGTGGTCTCAGCAGGTGTGGGTTCTTAGCAGATGTGGGGCCTCAGCAGGGGTGGGGTCTCAGCAGGTGTGGGGCCTCAGCAGGAGTGGGGCCTCAGGAGCGGTGGGGCCTCAGCAGGGGTAGGATCTCAGCAGGTGTAGGTTCTCAGCAGGGGTGGGGTCTCAGCAGGGGTGGAGCCTCAGCAGGCGTGGAGCTTCAGCAGGTGTGGGGCCTCAGCAGATGAGGCACGTGGAGCTTTGCCCTAGACCATTGGATCCTTCCTGAGAAGCAGCCTTTCTGTGATCTCCACATGTCCAGATCAGAAAGGCCCCTTTCTGGCCTTAGGGCTGGCCCTCCAACAGCAGGGTAAGCCCCTTTTTCCTGTATGAAACATCTTCCTCTGCACAAGTCCAGTTTGTCTGAGTCAATTCCAACTGAAACAGTAGTATAGTCTGAGCAGAACACAGAAGAGCTCCAGTCCACCCAGGTGCCCGGCATGGAGCGCCCATTAGCCCTGGGCAGGGGGCCTCAGGCTCTGGGGCCTGAGCACTGAGCTGGTCCACCTTCCTGGAAACCCCAGTTCCCTGTTCTAGCCCTTACGACAAGGTGGCACATAATTCACCCTGCAGTGAGTCATTGTCCACAAACCAAATCACTGGAGACCGTAATTTTTATCTCAGGGCTACTGGTGGATTACTTTGGACAAATGATCTCATTTTGAAGCTTTGTTTTTTTTTTTTTCTAACATAGAATAACACTACTTGCTGTACAAGTTGTTACAAGTAATAATTTGAGTAATTACAAGGCAAATGGGAAATTCCCACAGTCATTCTGATTTTCTTTGATACTAGAGAGTAGGATGACAGATGCCCACAGCATTTGGTGAAGAATTCAGACTCTGGGATTTGACCGCCTGTGTTCAGAGCCTGGCTCGGTCACTTACTAGCTGTGCAACCATGAACAACTGGCTTCAGTTCCTTGGGTTTTGATTTCTCCAGGTTTGTGCAAAAGAGGAAGAATGGTATTTATAGGATTACTGGGAGGATCAGATGAGTGAATCTGTGAACAGTATTGATAAGATTTGAGAGGATCAGATGATGAATCTGTGAATGGTATTGATAAGATCTGAGAGGATCAGATGAGTGAATCTGTGAAAACACATAGAATCTTGTCTATCAAGTAGTAAGCCCTCTTATGTATAAGTTGTGACTATTGCTAAGTGGAGACAGACATGGTATATACCTTGTCTCACATCAGCTGGTAAAGAAGCAATTACTTTTCAGATACAGAATAAACAGAACCGGATTGATTATTGTAAGGCAAGTTATTTTAATGTCTTAGTACTTGGAGTGTCAAAAATAAGATACGCCGACTTTAAATGAAGATACGTCAAATTGAAGACGCTGCTTCAAATGTCTCTAAAATAACCGTAAACCTCCAATACTTAAATACAACTTAAAAGTTATCAAAGAAACTTTAAAGTCATCATCTCCTTTAGTCCTCATGAGGACCTCATTAAGTGAGAGGTACACAGATTATATCTTTCCAATTCAGTGATGAGGAAACTGGGATTCAGGAAGATGTCTTAAACAAGGGTCAGTGGAGCTAAACTTAAGGCTAGTGCCTTTCCAGGGTTCCAGGAAATTCCAAGCTCAATTTAAGGCTTGGCTTGAGAAAGCTCACTGCGAAAATGTGAATATCTCCAATTAAAATGCAACATAAAATGGAGGCAGACACTATCTCTGCTCATTCAAGACTGTATTTAGTTAGGGTGTGTGTGTGTACGTGTGCACGCGTGTGCTCCCGGGTCCCTCTGCTGGAGTGGGGCAGAAGAGGCACAGATTATTTTTAGGGAATACTGCTTTGGATGAAGACAGCTTTGCATGCCTCTCTGGTAAATGATGGGTTGTTCCTATGCAATTAACTATAAACAGAGAGAGAGCTGTGAACAATAGCAACATAAATCACAGGGACTGCTTTTCTACTCTGCAATCGGTGGGGGGGGAAAGGACATTCCTAGGTGTGCTTTCCTTGAAACACGTCAGTCTCTGTGTTTACCATTAAAAAGATGTGATCTGGTGACGCCCTGAAGCCCTTTCACAGTGAAGGGGTTGGGTGGCAGAGGGTTCAAGATGTTCTAATTGGAGAGGATGCATTTGGAAACGATTGTCCTGTTGCAAAATGCTGCCTGGGAAACATGCTCTGTTATGTATTCTCTCTCTCTCTCTTTTTTTTTTCAGTTTAGAAACCCATTTTTGGAGCAAGCAAGCAGACGGAAAGGAAGTGGTGAGAAAATTAATCAGCAAAATCTTCTGCAATTGGGTGCCTTCTTCTTAAAAATTCTCCCCCATTAATCCTAGGTGCTGTCAGGAAGTAATAATTATTTCCCATAAATAGCTGGCTCAGTGATCTATTTTGTATGCTGGGGGAAAAGAAGAACTAGCTGTGATGAGCTTTCCAAAGCTTTTCTCGCTGATGATGTCTGTGATACACACTCACACAAAGACCCACATACATTCAAAAGGAAGATACTGCAGAAGAAACTCCTTTAGAGTCTTGATCTACCACATGCATTCTGGAAGGTGTTTCAACTTCACAGGAAAGCAGAAAGAACTCATCTAAGTTCCTGTTTGTGTTAGATGCTCCCTGAAGATGGGAGAAAGAGCTGAAGCTCGTTTGTCCGGGCATCAGAGAGCTGTGATTCCGGAGGCTGGAGAGGGAGGCCCAAATCATGGGTCCTCTCCTCCTCCCCACCGAGGGGAGTCTAATTTAGAGTGGGAAGCGGAGACACGCTGGCCAGGTGGAAAGTTGGGTGGCTGCGCTGTGGTCCCCCACACTTGGCTGGGAGGCTTCAGGGAGAATCCTGTGCCTCCCCACCCACAGTGCAGGAGTGAGTGAAGCAGGTCCCTCTGGCTGCAGACGCTGGCCACGCACAGCAACAGCGGAGGCTGAGACGGGGAATCCAGGCCCCCAGGGCCGGGCACTTCGGAAGCCTGTTGGCACACTGCTGGAGGCCCAGTGGCAGCCAGGAGGACAAGCGGGCACCCGATGACATTCCAGCGCTGCCAGCCCTCCCAGGATAAAGGGGAAGGGCAGTGAGTAGAAAGGCGGCAGCATTTCAGTGCCATTCTGCTGCGTTGACTTTTCCTTCTGGACCTAAGAAAAGAAAGCAGCCCCCTTAACCGTAATACAAAAAAAATTCAGAAAAGAGGATGTTTCAAGGGTAACATTTTTCTTGCTGCATTGAGTCTTAGAGGACAGAAAGTGAGAGCTTTTGTGGAAAGGCGAAAGACAGAGCCGAGAAAGTCCTACTTACAAAATGACGGGCTGCAACCGACTCTCCAGTAACACGTTCTCCTACATCGTCCTTTAAATCCTGAACAGATCTTCCTTCTGCATCCTTTACGGCCTCAGAGTTGCTAATCACTTTAACCACTTTACGGCCTCAGAGCTGTTAAAGCTTCTGTCACCAAAAAAAAAGCGACCACAGATGTTTCCAGAAAAGAAAGAGGAAGGGAACAGCCAGGTGCCACACCCATGTCCAGCATTGAGGCTGTAATCCGAGTCCCTGAAAACATGGGCGGTGAACAGTCCCTGTCCTGGCCAGGGACCCCAGGACATCCAGGTGCAGAGCAGCTGCACGTGCCACGACATTCCTCACAGAAACAGCGTGTCCAGGTGTCAGGCATTTTTGTTGTGGTCCCTCAAAGGGGACACATTCATTCATAATTTTGTAAAAATCAAAAACAAAAGAACAGCACGAAAGAAGCGGCCTTAAGTGCAAAGAACAATCGCAGGAGAGACGCTGTTGCCGGGTAGTTGAGGGTCTTATGATAAACTTGGGTTAAACAAGAAGTCAAGAGGGCCGGATTTCACAGGCAGTGTCCTTCTGACCTTCTTGAACTAGAAGGCTGGATATGGGGCTTTTCAAAGGCAGGCCAGGTGCGGTGGCTCACACCTGCAATCTCAGCACTTTGGGAGGCTGAGGTGGGAGAATCCCCTGAGGTCAGCAGTTCAAGACCAGCCTGCCAACATGGTGAAATTCTGTCTCTAATAAAAATACAAAAATTAACTGGGTGTGATGGCAGGTGACTGTAGTCCCAGCTATTGGGAGCCTGAGGCAGGAGAATCACTTGAACCCAGGGAAACAGAGGTTGCAGTGAGCTGAGATCCCGCCACTGAACTCCAGCTTGAGCCACAGAGCAAGACTCCACCTCAAACAACAACAATAAAAACAACAACAACAGTAACAACAACAAGGGCACATAAAATCATTGTTTGGGCAGCCACAGGGCGTGCAGTCTTATTCATTCTCCAGAAATATGAACAGAAGTGTAAGTTTTCAAGTAGGGGTTTCTAAAGTTTATTAACAAGATGAAAGCATGCTCTGTGCTATTTGGGTTTTAATTGTTCCGTTCGTGAAGTGTCCAAGTGACTAATGGCAGCAAGTTCTTTTGATTCCACTGGGGACGGCTGCTGTTAGTGACACAGGAATCGTTCTCTCCAGACCTTGCATGAATGAGGATAAAGGAATGGAAGCTCTTCCTGAAGCCACTCCCATGAGCATTGCTTTGCCATTCAGTAAGGATCAGACCCTCCACATTTTCAGAACTGCCCCTTGACATTCTTAAAAGCCAGGGCGCCTGTTCTGGCACCCATCCCTGGGTGCTGCCATCTGTTTAGAAGGCAGCATTTGTTTTCAGCGGAGAATGCTAACCATACCTCACCGGCACAACTGAGACACATGAGCCTCCTGTTTCATTTACAAGATGCTAATTTGAAAGATTAGCATCCCTTAAACACCCCTGGAACTGGGCACCAGGATGCGGTGAATCAGGAGAACAGGATGTAAATCACGAACCCTGGTACCATTAACAAAACGACAGATCAGTATGCACACAGCATCAGAGCCCACAAGAATATTTACGCCTCTTCTTTCTACATCGTTGTTCACAAAGGAATCCCAAAGAGCAAGTGATGAGATGTGCACATGACAAGGGTTCCTCCCGTCGCAGGCCCTGCATGAGCATGACTTGTGACCACTCCCCTGTGTGACACAGTAACGTGTCCAGTTGACTAAATTAGGAAGCGAGAAAATCAGTCAATTTCCTCCAAGTTCCTGGAGGAAACTTAAACTCAGAAGGAGACGCCGGGAGTGAGGATGTGCTTGAGATGCAGGTGACATCTGCAACTGCATTAGAAGTGTGACTGACCCCACCCAACGGTGAATGCAGCATAAGGGCGGCGGGAGCATCTTAGGAGCAGATGATGGGGTGTGTGCCCTGCAGACCAAAGGATGATGTCTCCATCATCCATGCTGCTCCCTGAGAAGCATGCAGTGTGGAGGGAGGGCTTTTTCTTTTCCCCCTTTTCTTTCTATTTTTTTGGAGACAGAGTCTCCTTCTGTTGCCCAGGCTGAAGCGTAGTGGCATGATCTTAGCTCACCACAACCTCTGCCTCCTGGGTTCAAGCAATTCTGCTTCAGTCTCCCGAGTAGCTAGCACCACAGGCGCACACCACCAAGCCTGGCTATTTTTTTGTATTTTAGTAGAGATGGGGTTTCACTGTGTTGCCCAGGCTGGTCTTGAACTCCTGAGCTCAGGCAATCCGCCCACCTCCACCCCCTAAAGTTCTAAGATATAGGTGTGAGCCACTCCTGGCCAAAGGAGGTCTTTCTCTAAATAGAGTGACTCCATGGAGCTGTTCCCCGAGCCCCTCCTTCTCGGCCCCCTCAGACACATACCCGGTTAGTGTTCAGAACAGAGCCACAGGAGCCCCCAGCGTCCTTCAAGTCCGTTCTTCCTCCAGATGTTGCAGAGATCAGGCCTGAGGCTGGCATATGGAGTGGCCTCAGCACTCTGTGTCCTCAGCTCAGCAACTTGGAGAGACACATTAGGGGTTCTCCGGCTGCCTGCCTCCCCAGGGGAGCTCCTCATGGGTCCCTGAAGCAGAGACAGTTGCGTCCAGGTCTGTCTGGCAGGTGGCTTGTAGCCACTGCTTCTCAAACTTGAAGACACAAGTGCCTCTCCTGGGATCTCATTCTGATGCAGATTCTGAGGCCACCTATGCAGAGCTGGGGCAGGTGCTGTTTCTCGCATGCCTCAGGTGAGGCCGAATCTGCTGCAGGAGGAGGTGGGGGTGCGCGTGCGGCATCGAGGAGCCAGGGAAGTCCCACAACAGCAGGTGGAGGTGGGTGGCGTGGACCTGGCTCAGAGGAGCGGGTGGAGCTCTCTGGAGAGGGGTCTCCAGGAATCAAAAAAGCATAATGTTTTGCAGGCGTGAGAAGTTAAGCTAAAGGTGTTGGAAGGTGGAGGACGGGTGTATAAAAAGGAAAGTCAATTTTAAAAGTGAGGCCATTTTCAGCCTCAGGAAGAACAAAGCTAAATGCAAGAAGGGCAGTGCAGGTCGAGCACACTCCTTGGAGAAACACGCCGGTCGCCATTGTCATTAACACAGCGCGACAGTGGGGTGGAAGGGGCCACATCCTCATCTAGTGGAAAACCTATTCAGAGTAACGCCACACAGTCACAAAGGAACAACTGAGACCCAGGCCCACAGCCTGGCATTCAGAACTGGGATGCTGAGGCCTCTCTGAAACACCAGCAGTGAGGGAGACGTCGGCTCCGGAGATGGGGGTGGGGGCAGATGTGAAAGCGGGGCTGGCTTTCATGTTAAAGCTTGCTATCACATTTGGTTCTTTTTTGTTTGTGTGTGTGTTTTGTTTTGTTTTGTTTTTTGAGATGGAGTCTCACTCTGTCGCCCAGGCTGGAGTGCGTTGGTGTGATCTCGGCTCACCACAACCTCTGCCTCCCGGGTTCAAGTGAGTCTCCTGCCTCAGTCTCCCGAGTAGCTGGGACTACAGGCGTGTGCTACCACACCCAACTATTTTTTTTTTTTTGGAGTTTTAGTAGAGATGGGTTTTCACCATGTTAGCCAGGTTGGTCTCAATCTCCTGACCTCGTGATCCATCCACCTTGGCCTCCCAAAATGCTGGGATTACAGGTATGAGCCACCGTGCCCGGCCTTGTTCTTAAATTACATGCATTTCCAATAGCAAAGACATGGAATCACGTAGGGGCCCCTCGATGGTGGATTGGATAAAGAACATGTGGGAGGTACTCACCATGGAATAGTATACAGCCCTAAAAGAACCAAATCGTGTTCTTTGCAGCAACGTGGACACAGCTGGAGGCCATTATCCTGAGTAAACGAATGCAGGAACAGAAAACCAAATACAGCATGTTCTCACTTCTAAGTCGAAGCTAAACACTGAGACACATGAGCATACAGTTGGGAACGGCAGACATTGTGAACTCAAAAGAAGGGAGGAAGGCAGAGTTGAAGACGATGTGGTACTACATTCACTGTTTGGAAGAGGGTTTCACCTGAGCCCAAACCTCAGTGTCATGCAAATACTCATGTGGAAAAGCCGCACGTGGACCCGCTGAATCTAAAACAAAAATAAATAAGTAAGTAACATGCATTTCTGATCTGTGGAAGGAGGGAGGGAGAGTGATAGGGTCTGGATCTCTTTCCCCATCCAAATCTCATGTTCAGTTGTAATCCTCAGTGTTGGACACAGGGCCTGGGGGGTGTCCTGGGGGGATGTGACTGGATCCCGAGAGTGGGTCCTTTGCGAATGGTTCAGCCCCGCCCCCACGGTGTTGTTCCTCCGACGGTGAGTGGCGGCGAAATCTGCGGTTTAAAAGTGTGCAGCACGTCCCCCCCCTCTCTCTCTGGTTCCTCCTCCTGCCATGTAAGACCAGTGCCTCAGCTTCACCTTCTCTCAGGACTAAAAGCTCCCTGAGGCCTCCCCAAAAGCAGAAGCTGTCAGGCTTCCTGTATAGCCTGGGGAACCACGAGCCAATTAAACCTCTTTCCTTTAAAAACTACCCAGTCTCAGGTATTATTTTTATAGCAGTGCAAGCACAGACTAAGACAGAGAGAAAAAGGGAGAAAGAGAAGAAGAACAAATTTAGATCTGCAGCAGTTTTTCAGCATGGCAAAGGGAGGCAGAGCCTGCTGGCTGTTCAGGCTTTTGCTGCCTAAAGTGGATTTGGAGAGGTAAGACGCCTACAAGACAGGGAGGCAGAAAGAATACGATGTGGACAGTGGACACCATATGCACAAAAGGCTCGTGTGGTCTTGACAGTTGTGATGATCTCAGATGCTCATGCCGAGCTGTTGAGGGAGAGTCCTGATCGTATTCTCCAGGCTGGAAGGCTGAAGGCTAAAGAGGTCATTCGAGCTATTAGGGGCACCCTGACTCTTCCACCAAAATGCTATTCCTCTAGGCCACGGGCAGTGGCTCACGCCCGTAATCCCAGAACTTCAGAGGGTCAGTGGGTCTCTTGGGCCCAGGAGTTCAAGAACAGCCTGGGCAACATAGTAAGACCTTATCTCTAAAAAAAAAAAAATACAGAAAAGAAAGTAGCCAGGCATGGTGCATGCACCTGCAGTCCCATCTATTTGAGAGGCTGAGGTGGACCATTGAACAAGCCTGGGAGGTTGAGGTTGCAGTAAGGTCTGATTGCACCACCGTACTCCTGCCTGAGCAACAGAGTGAGACCCCGTCAAAAAAAAAGAAGCCATTCTTCCAGAAGGCAGAGGTGGAAATGGGAAATAAGACTGTTGAGAAACGCAACAGACAATTCATATTCAGCTTCCCTCTAAAGAAGATTTGAGATGGACCGTAACGCTGTAACATCACAGATGAAAAAGGTCAGACACAAAGCATAAAACAAAGGGCTTTCGTGTTTGCAAAGCTCTGAACAAGTGTAACTTCCTGTCTAGCCAGGTACCAAGAAAGGTAGGGCAGATGTCAGGGGCCACGGGTCATAAAAGGCGTCTGTGGAGCCCGAAGGTCTAGGAGGATCTGACCAACTGGGTGGATGTCTCTGCCTGACTATCGGAGAGACAGGGGGCGGGGACAGTGGGGGTTCCCTGTCCTTCCTCCAGATGAGTAAAGCAGAGTGTGGAGAAGCTCTGCTTTGATCTGCGCCACCCACTTCTAATTCCACATCTGTGAGTTTGGTGTACGTAGTTAGTGCTTCTTGGCGTTAGACCCACGAACGATGGTGAAGTCCACGCAAACTCTTCAATCTGGAACAAAGGAGCATGAGCTGGCCGCTCTGCTCGGCCGTGCTGTGCGTTCTAGAAGGATTGGGTCGGTAGCTGCCGCCTGAATTGATGGAGGAGGAAACCAAGACTCAGCAGACAACGTGGCATGCAGGATGGCTCATTTCGTAAGTAGCAAAGAGGGGATCTGACCTCGGGTCCACCTGAGGCAAAAACATGCTGCTTTACACACACTATACCTTCCTGGTCACACAAAGGGGTGGCCAGAGCAGATTCTGGGGTGGTACTTGCCACACACCAGGCACTGTTGTGAGGGTCGACTCCTTTGGTTCTGACAATGCGCCCATGAGGTAGGTATTATCACTATCCCTGTTTTACAGATGAGGACACGGAGGCCAGGAGAGGGGATGCACGCTGCTCTAGGCTTCGAGGGCAGTAGCAGGTGTGGGGCTTACATTTCCTGCAGAAGGTAGCCCCTGTCTGTGTGCCACAGGGCTCTGCACCTGATCCTAAGGTGTCAGGATGACGTCTCTTCCTCACTCCCTCCGAGCATCTGCCCATCTTTCCCATGTGGCTTCCTCTTGGGATGAGCGTTCTTGTCCTGGGAGGTCTGGGAGGCAAGGCAGGTCTCCCTGGGCAGCACTCGAGAGCGTGGATGCTCCTGCTCAAAGACAGCAAGAGTGTCTCACAAGACTAGGGCCATCTAATTCCGATGTCATTAAATTAATAAGACTCTAGGGGCTGGCCAGCGACAATCTAATTAAACCTTACAGAATGCAGTCCAATTATGTAACACAGTGGGCTGACTTCAGATAGATTAGTTTTTGATATACATCAGCCGGTTAATCACTTGTCTGCCATATCAGGTAAGCTGAGATTAAACATTTCATCACACAAAATCTTAAGTATTTTCTAGCTTCATGTCAGGGTCTTCATGTCATGGGCAGAGGTCTGCTGCAAAGACTATTATGAAGTTCTGATTGCTATCTGCCCAGATAGGACCTAGCCAGGCTGGAGGGGGAGGTATTTGCTTGCCCTGGATATATTGGGTCTACTTAACAAATATTTATGAAGAACTCACCATGAGATCATATCACTTCTTTGGAGATCAACTTGGCAATATTTAATACACAGAAGGTGCACACTTCATGACCCCAAAACTGCACTTCTAGGTATGTCCCTGGAAAAACTCTCAGGCATGTGCGTGATGAGACGCACCAGAGGGTGTTTGCTGCAGCCCTCCTTGTCAGGGAGAGGTGCCGGAATAGCTCAAGCTCCTTGGGCAGGAGAATGGGTACCTCCATTTTGGCATTTTTATATGATGGATTTTTTTCAGTAGTTACAATGAGTGAATGAGAGTTTAATATATTAATATGAATAAATCACAGTAAATGTTGAATTAAAAAGACAAGATATAAAATTACATTTTCAGTATTATGCCATATGTAGAGTTTCATTTACTATTCATAGATTTGTACTTTCATATATGGTAAAAAACCTCAGAGCATTAGTAGAGCTAATGAAATACCAAATCCATCACAATATATATCTTTTAGGAAGAATAAAATGAAAGGAATCCAGAGATACATATGGGAGATTTGAATTGTAACCACACTGACTTATTTCTTTTACAAGAAATGGTGATGATGCAAAATATTGTTTTTAATGAATTTAAAATATTATTGACGTTTTAAACACCAGATTGTGTGTTTATTAGGTTGTTCTATTTTTCTTTTGATGCTTGAAATAGTTTATAATATAGAAAGAATTCCTGAGAAGCTAATCATTGGGGCACTCAGCGCAGTAAGATAAATGCTACAAGCAATATACAGGAAGCAAGGACATAGAAAAGCCTTCACGTAGGACATCGTTGTAACTGGTACCACCAGCCACAAAGCACAGCCAAGTCTGAACATGAATCTTGTCTTTGATATGGGCAGACTTTATACGACCTTTCTCTTGAGCAAAATTTACTCCAAAAATAACTCACTTTCCTGAATTTTTCTCTTTATGGATGTGACATTCATAACTAGCATTTCAATGTAAGGTGTGTGGTACTCGGGGCAGGTACAAAATACTGGCAGACTCAGAGAGACGTCCTTATTAGGAGGTACCTGGTTGCAAGCCCTTTGATTTTATTACTCATTTAAAGTGACTTTGGCTGGCTACATTATAGGAAGGAAGAAAGAAGAAAAAGCACAGGTGGCTGTGAGCACCTGCTGGCCTTTTGACGGGCGGGAGTCTGGACTGGGCTGTGCTGCCATCCACAGCAGGTCGCTACGGCAGGTTCAGCAATGGCACCTGATGCATCATTCCCCGCTCAGGATTCTTCCCCAAGCTGTTTGGAAATCGCTTGACACTCCATTTTTCAAATTCACTTCACGTGTGGATGAATTTGGCAAAAGCCAGAGAAACAGTGAGTAGCTAAACAAATGGGAATAATTTAAGCCACAGATCATAAGCTCCCGGTGGGCAAGGACTGAGCCTTCATCTGTTCTCCAAAATGTTCCACAGCTCAATGGGCATTCTCTGGTGCTGATTAGCATGGCTTGGTGGACGTGTCTAGCTCCTGTAGGGACAGTGCCACTCATGATGAAGAGAATCAGTCAAACTTACTTTCCTCAAGTTTGCTGGTCCTATCTAGAGTGCTGAAACACATGCCCAGCACAGCGCTCTCACTGCAAAAATAACTGTATAGTTATTATTGATTGTTAGAAATCTGCTATCCAAAGCAATGGAGGCCATACCTTTGTGACGAGGTGTCTACACACACGGAGATCTGAAGTGATGTTAGAAGGCCTTATTTGTTCATTTTAAAAGTAAATATTTTATTGAATGAGGTGTGTAGCAAACACTTCTGCTCCCCCGTCACATCTCCTCAGCTTATTTATTTATTTATTTATTTATTTGAGACAGAGTCTCTCTCTCACCCAGGCTGGAGTGTAGTGGTATAATCTCGGCTCACTGCAGCCTCCATCTCCTGGTTCAAGCGATTCTCCCGCCTCAGCCTCCCAGGTAGCTGGGATTACAGGTGCTTGCCACCACGTCTGGCTGTTTTTCGTATTTTTAGAAGAGATGGGGTTTTGCCATGTTGTTAGGCTGATCTTGAACTCCTGACCTCAGGTGAACCACCTGCCTTGGCTCCCCAAAGTGTTGGGATTACAGGCGTGAGCCACGGCGCCCAGCCACCTGTGATTTTAATTAAGGCATGTGAGTAGTGTGCAGCCCCACACATTGCCGAAAGCTTTGTTCAGCTTGTAAGTTTCTCAATCTCTTTTTTGAGAATCAGAGGAACTCTTTGAAGGAAAATGTACTCAGACGTCAGGTTTATCAGTGTGGATTTTACATTGAGCTGGATTGTGTCTTCATTGCCTTGTTATCTCTCCAGCGATTCCAAACACATCAAATATATTTCATTCTCTTTATTTAGTTGTCTGGGTGAGAGACTTGCCAAACATTAGCTAGTTGTATGAGTTTGCTCAGGCTGCCATAACAAAAGCCCATCAGTTAGGAAGCTTCAACAACAGACATTTATTTTATCAGAGCTCTGGAGGCTGGTGTCCAAGATCAAGGTGTTGACAGGTTCGATTTCTTCTGAGACCCCTCCCTGTGGCTTGCACAGGTCGCCTTCTCACTGTGTTCTCACAGTGTTGTCTTATTGCATGTGCTCTGATGTCTCTGAATGTGCAAGTTTGACACCAGTCAAACTGGATTAGTGCCCACAGCATCAACCTTATTTTAACTTAATTATCTCTTTAAAGGCGCTATCTCCAAATACAGTTACATTTGGAGATAGTGGGAGTTACAGTTTCAACAAGTAAATATTGAGAAGATACAATTTAGCCTACAATACTAGTCTGCTATTAGTGGGGAGAAGTCCCTTGCTTGGAATGCAAAGTAGGTTTTGTGTCACCCTCATTGATTTAATTCCATTTTAACAAAACAAGGTGTGCGTGTGTGTGTGTGTGTGTGTGTGAGTGGGTGTGTATAGTGCAAGAAGAGAAAAATATTGCAATTCCTGCAACTATAACTTCTCAGGCTTTCTGTACTCATAAATAAACATTCCTTCTATGTAAACATATTTTAGTTAAATTTTTGGCAAGATTGACAAATTTGCATAGAGAAAATGAATTCCAACAAGGCAATTTAATTCATTTCTAAACTTTGTGTACCATTTTAAAAAACATGTTTTAATGAAATTATTCTATTTGATTTTTTTTCCATTTAAATATTTGTCAAAGGTTGAGTTCATTGATTAACTTTTTGCCTACAATGAGTTTTACTGAATAGAGCTTCTGCATCATGGATGCCTTGGGCAACCAGGATTTTGGAAGAGGCAGCCCTGTTTTCCTTCAGGTAACCTAGGGAGCTTAAAAATTGTTATGAAATATGATTCTTCTGCTTGTTTTTAGCCAACAGCAAACTTTATCACGTTCAATTTTTATTATTGTCAGTTTTCTTTTTATTTCCTTCGACGATTTAATAAAAGGCTTTGAATAAATAAAAGGAAGACAGAGAGTTTTATTAACTTCTTAAATGATCCAGGAAAAGTATTGAACAATTTTATGAGACAGAGTACTGAGAAAGAAAGAAAAATACAGAGCAAATGGGAAAAGAGATGGAGGAAGACTGGGGAAGAGAGAGAGACGAGAGCAAGGTGATAATGCTGAGTTCAAACTGTTAGGTAAAAAGCCATCCTTCGACTGAACCCCATTCCAACTCACCTTTCCGTGTGTCATGAACAATTAAACTATGCATTTAATGGCTTTGAGATCCTGCTAATCTCTCTGTAGCAGCAGTTTCAGATGGCATGCTATGATGGATTTTTACTGGAAAAATCGGAGGCAGTTCCTTCTTACGTTCTCAATCTTGAATTAACGACGTTGAAATGTGTAGAAATGGGGTGTGTCCATGTTTCTCAAGTTCTCCTCAGTCTCTGGGTGCAAATTCACTGGCTCCTAGACTCACACTTCCGCCTACAGACTCCACTCCCTTCAAAGGACGCTCCAGCCACGCCTGGACCGTGTATGGGCGCAGACCCAGTTCTGCCGGCCGCCTGGACAGCTGCTTGTTGTCATCCGTTGCTCCTCTGTTGTGTTTGGCCGGCTCTGTTCTTCACGGGGCGCCTCCTTCCCACCAGGCACATCTGCCTGGCTCTGGGCATCTGGTCACCAACCGGCCCGTGGACAACTGGGTATCTGCATGTCCACAGCCACCAGGAGACCAGAGATGCTCCAAATTCCATGAGGAAGAGGGGGCTCCTACTTCCCTGTGTTCGTAACATTGTGAGGAAGGATCAGCGCAGCAGGATGGCTAACATGTATTGGGTTTAACACATGCATATTTTATGCGTATTGTCCCACTTAATGCTCACTTAAAAAACCGGTTGACATCCACTGGGCCCCTCCTTACTGAGCACTGAATGGATGCTTGGTCCCTGGCACAGCTGCGTGTCCGGCGACAAACGCCCTGAAGACTGCAGTCCTTTGTCCACCAGCATGCTAGCGGGCTTCCCAGTGAGGGACGCAGCTTCAACTCCAGCTCTGATGCCCGCTCCAGTGAAAGCTGAGACTGAAGAAGAGCTGAGCATGGATTTGAGGCTCTCTGTTATAGACACAAAGGCGCACTAGGGGTGCCCACATGGGTGCTAAACCTTGTCGCCAAGTCAGAGATGCCCACCCAGGAACAGCGGGGATGCCCTGCGGCTATTTGATTCTGTGACACCTCTTTATTGTTTTTCTGAGAGTTGCTTCTATTTTTAAAATTAAAATGATTTGTGTGAAGATTGCTGTAACTTTTGTGTCCCCTGTGAGATTTCAGATACTATGATCCATCGCAAAACTCGAGAGAGAGATTAAGATCCGATTCAAAGTGTGAATGGCAAGAAAGAAACTTTGAGACGTCAAAAATAATCCTTATGGCTTATTTAGAGGTAATTAAATTGCTAAGCCAATATATTTCAGGCTTCACGCTGGTTGCCAAACCCAATCATGATGAATGTTGGCATCCTTGGTGAATTTTTCTTATTTTCACAGCATTTTTTTTTTTAATTTAAGGAAAAGAAAATCACTGCAGAATATAGCACAGTTACATTGTGGCTGACTAGATGGAAGTAAAAGGCTATGTAGAGGGTTTGGGATCTATACCACTCTGCAGCTTTGCTTTGAGGATAGGTCCAATTTTCAATGGCCAATGTCAATGGCCCCTTTTCCATGTTTTACCTAAAGAATAAATTTAAAAAAGATTGTATTTGATTTAACTAGTTCAGCACACACAAGGCGTGATAGAATGTGGTGTCTGTGAAGGCTTGTTCTCGAATCCCTCCAGCAATTTGAGAAATTACCAGGGACCACCAAATCGTCTATACTCTGTGGGGAGATAGAAGAGCTATCTCAAGAAACTAGGTGCCTTAGAGGTTCCCTGTTTTAGAAGCCCTTCTCATCACTTACACGCTCTTTATCTATCCCCGGCATCTTTGTGCGTGTGCCTGTTACACACGACACTTTCTGCGTCTCTCCATTGCTGCTCTGAGCTCACGGTTGCTGTATTACCCACTGTTGGCCTATCACACACAATACTTTCTGTGTCTTTCCATTGCTGCATTAAGCTCACTGCTGCTGCATTATCCTGCCATGCGTCTCTTTCCCAGCACATTGTCTTTGTAAGCAGGGGCTGTTTTTATGAATTTTATGATTCTAGTATCTAACCAGACACTGACACAAAGGACTCAGTCAGTCCGTGTTTGTTGAATACGTGATTCGCTACATGCATGCTGAATAAGTATATGAATTTATCTTTTTCTAAAGAAAAATATTTGAATTTACCCACCAAAAGATCTTAATACTTGGACCTCTTCCACAATGTATGTGCATTCGTTCAGCAAGTGTTTATCACTTGCTGAGCACAAGACACCTTGCTAGAAGCTGGCCCCAAGGTGATAAGATAGCATGGAGAGGTCTTTGGTGCTGACTCCGACGAGAGCATGTTGACGTCAAGACCATAGCCACGACACACACGTTGTCGGCATGGACACGTGAGCACACGGTGAGAAAATGGAGAAAGCGAGTTTGCAAGATGCTCGGAATGCATTCGGATACAGGCAGAAGAAGTGAGCTTGGGTGGTGGCTCTAGAAGCACTAGGTCAGGAGGGGTTTTATCGATTGTGAAGTGGGAGAAGTAGAGCTTATTTAAACTCTGTTGGAAATGAGGAAACGGTGCACATGTGTAGATTAGGTGGTGGGGCGTTGTTCAGATTTTATCTACTATTTCTATGTTTCCTACATCATAGGAAACTTGGTGAAATGCAGAAATTTAGGGTGGAGCAAAGCATGGATTTAAAGGTGTGTGGGTAATGTTGATTAATCTTTTTTTGTTTTTTGAGACATGCTCCCACTCCGTTGCCCAGGCTGGAGTGCAGTGGAACAATCATAGCTCACCGCAAACTCTGCCTCCTGGGTTTAAGTGATTCTCCCACTCAGCCTCCTGAGCAGCTGGGACCACAGGCACACACCACAACACCTATTTTTTTTTCAACTTTTTTCTAGAGACGGGGTTTTGCTGTGTTGCTCAAGCTGGTCTTGAACTCCCGGACTCAAGCAATCCACTCACCTTGGCCTTCCAAAGCGCTGGGATTATAGGCATGAGCCACCGCACCAGGCTCAGTATCAATGTTTTAAAATGACTTATGTGATAAATAGGATAACAGACTAGAGTGATTTTGGGTACAAAGTCTGGCTGATAAAGGGTGGGACAGAAGGGAAGAGGACTGTCCATACAATGATTGGCTTTGTCTCAGGGAATTAGAGTCTCTGATGAGAATGAGAATGAAGAGAGCTGAGGCTGGAGACCATTGCGTAGGGTGGGGGTGACCTGTCCGGCTTGGTGAATTTCTCCAGCAGCTCCAAGCAGCCTGTGTGTGTAGATGTAACAGATGGATAGATGGGTCCATAAAAGGGTGGAGCATTTCAAATAAAGACACTGAAAAGACAATAGGCCCAGGAAATCGAGAATATTAGGAAGAGTGCCTTAATTGAAAAGCCACATAATCCTGCTTAGATTCGAAAAGTGAGCTCAGATAAAGGGGCCTAAAAGAAAGGGATGGGGTGGAAAATGGACTGGTATCTCCAGGAAAAATGAATAGCTGTGTGGTCATCGCAAAGCTGGAAGGACAGGTAGGTGTGGCCAGAGCAGGGCTTTCAGCAAAGTTGAATGTTGGTCTGGTGTTTGACTATGAGAGTTGCTGGATGAAGTCATGTTCAAGAGCAAGTAAACGTAAATGGGGTGGAGAGAGCAAGGAACTGAGGTCAAGCTCTTGGAGGCGTTACCAGCATGGAAATTCAGCTCACTCAAAACTGTGGCTGGACTTGCAGCAGGGAATGTGTCTTTGAAAGACAAGTCCAGGCCAACCACACGTGAACAGGAGGGACTGAGCCGTAGGGACGCAGAGGTGAGGAGGAGGATCGAGCCATGTGCCATGCTGCCAGAGGAGCGGAGTGTTCCCAGGAGGGCAGAGATGCCATGTCTAGATGTGATACTACTGAATAAAGTCGACGACTCCGTTTTTAATTCAAAGTAAGTAGGCGGGTACTATAGACAGAACTGTGTCTCCCAAATTCATACATGGAAACCTTAACGCCCACTGGGATGGTACTGGGGATGGGTCAGCAGGAGGACGGGCCCTGCTTGCAGTTCTCAGGATAACTGTGGAATGTGAAGAGAATGAGCATCTGAGACGAGGAGGAACTGTCTGAAACAAACTGGGCGCTGTCCTTTCTCCTAGAATAGGGTGTCCTGCCCTGCTTTGGCTCAGTGATTCCAATTCCCCAGGTATAAAACCCAGAACGAGAAGACAGATGCCTGCTGCCACGCCCCTCAGCTGCTGCCCAAGTGGGGCCTATGCGAGCATTACTGCACCCACCCAGAGAGCCCCCCGAGGCTCAGGGGCCCAGCGAGCCATGGACTGTAGGCCTCTTCTATTCTTGCTGCCTATGCGTGAATGATAAATGTGCTTTGCCTGATGAGTTGCATGAATATTCTGTCTTACCTGACTCATACTCTGGGCACTGGGTTTGTGCACAGCCTTTTCCCACATCTGGGGAGGCAGTTAGAGTCTTTCCAGATCTGAGGATGTGAAAAGGTGTTGAGTCCTGCTGGTTCTAGAAGCCTTAGCAGAAATTAGAAAGGTGTTTTGCGTTCTCCCGGGGGATGGATAACTGCTGCACAGGGAGCCCCTCCCGGAACTAGACGCTAGTGCATGGTGTGTTTCTCCTTCCTGGGTCCTTTGGGAGAGATTTAGGTTTAGATGAAGCCATGAGGCTGGGGCTCCCATGATGGAATTAGTGCCCTTAAAAGAAGGGACACCAGAGAACTTTAATCAAATCGATGGGAACCTTGATGTTGGACTTATGGGCTCCATGGCTTTGAGAAAATACATATCTGTTGTTGAAATCTCTGTTTATGTCTGTTGTTCAGCCATTCAGGCTGTTTTGCTGTGATGGTTGATCTGGCGGATACAATGCATGAGCTTTGTATTGCAGCTTCTCCAAGACAATTACTTTGCAGAATCGTAATGGATAGCTCGATTGTTTTGCAATGCTACAGGGCCTCTAAGAAGGAGGAGGAAAGCCTGGATTCTTAGGTTACATTCATCTTGAGTGCCCCGTGCCCACCAGTTACCTGTCAAGTTACATGCTCATCGGTTGCACTAATTCTGTTCTATAAATAGCAAGGTGAAAAGAAGGAGGGAAGAAGAGCAATTAGGAGAGGAAACGGAAAAAATAATTATCGAGCAGTCAGAATAATTAGCTCCAGTCTCAGCTGCACTGTGATGTGCCTTTCCCACCTGTTATGAAAAATAATACTCCCCACCCACCTACTTTGCAGGTCACTGTGAAGGTGTATTAGAAATAATGACTTTGCTCTTCTCTGATAGAGGGGTTATATTTGCACAAAAACTATATTAGCTCAATCATGGTAAAATTGGTTTTTGCTTTCAACAAGGCCAGAATTGTTAAAGGTAGGAAAGTCTGCATGGAATAAATTATGCAATTAAGTTCCTCTTAACATGACTGAAAAGAACCCAATTTGTACCTCCAGAAAGGAATAGGCAGACTCTGGAAATAAATCCCTGAGCCACAAGATGCTGTTCTATTTTTGCAAGATGCACAGATAGCTGGAGCTCTGTGGGGCTGCCTGTGAGACACTCAATCGAAGGCTTTCTTCTCACTGTCTGAGGAGGGGGCAGAGGAAAAGCACCAAGCCTTTCAAAGTGACTGCTCTCTTCTTTCTCTATGGCTTTTTCCCTGGAACGTAACTTGTGCTGATTTCAGGGGAAATCTTAAAGCAGCGTAACCGGCATGTCCCGCAGCTGCTTAGGTAAAGCCCTAGGGAGACATGAAACCAACCATCACTAACGGTCGGGATCTGAAGAATCCCGCCTTCTGCAAACATATCCCTTTCCATCTGCCATGAGCTGGGGATGCTTTGAATGAGACCTTCCCTCCAGAAAGTGGCTGAGAAATTGCTCCTCTTTACCTGAGAAGACAGCAAGAGTCTTTCTAAAGGCCTCTCAATCCGTTGGCCCTGAGGAGCTTTAAGAAGGAACTCCATTCCACAGAGAAGACATCGTTTTTGCCTTCAAGAGGGTGCAGTGTATTTGAGGAAATCACACACACATGATTGCAAGTTCCTCTCATTTGTATTTTAATTATGTTTAGGTCAACGACCACGTCGTAAAACTCTGGGACCCTGCAGAGCCTGGAGCTTGGCCTGGCGGTGGGTGTCCTGCAATGCTCTTGGTCATTCGGTCCCCATCACCTTGTGATCTTCCACTCTTTCCCTCCAGCCTGAGAGCCATGCTGGAGCAGATTCTTCTGCTGGAAACGTCCTTCCCTGGATGTCGTTATGATTCCCTCTCTCTACTCCTTCAGACTGTTTAAAGGTCACCTTGTCTAATGTTTAAAGTTCCACATGTGCTCCACCACCAGGCTCAGCCCTCCAGTCTTTTCTGTGTTATATAACACTTCAGACAGCAGAACATGATTTACTAGCTGAATCTATCACTGCTTGACTGTCTCCCCCATCAGAATGCAAACTCCACGACACAGGTGATCTTCCCTCTTCTGCTTATTGGTGTGTCTCAGGCATCTAGAACAGTGCCCGGGACAATGCAGGCGCCAATAGACACCTGTTGAGTAAATGAATGAGGGAATGAATGCATCCATGTCTATAGAGACAGGAAAACTATGCTGTTATACAATGATATAAATACATCTGCTGAATGAGTAAACGATAAATTCGATCCACTTATGGAGTTACAAAATGTTATTTCAAGGCTACTAGTGGCAGATATTTAAATGTTGTTGAATATATATATTTGTTAGAATATATACATTTAAATATAATTGTGTAGATTTTAATAGATTTTAATTTTCACTGCAACTCTGTGGGATGGTTTCTGTGAACTCCTTTTTACAGAGTAAGAAACAGAATGTGAGATCACGTAAGTGCTTGCCCCAAACAAGGTAGGGTTTAGAGTTAAACTCCTGTCTTTATATTTTCAGAAAGTGAGTTTGAAACTAGTTAATTAGGACATTTTCATTTGTTTGAATGTGTCTAATTTTTTGAGTTTAAATATGAAAAAAAGAAGCAAGTTTTGTTAGCTAATAAAAATCCATAGCCTGCAATGAGTTTTTAATTCTATTACTGCTAGAATTCTGATGTTTCAATTTCAGATTCAAAGCTTTTTTAAAATATATTTTCTAAATCAGAGATTCCTTAAGTCATTAAAACAGTTAACCTGCTCTTAGAATATTATCCATTCTCTCCAATAAAGTAGGAAACATGAAGTTCCATTTTCAAAAATTAAGCCAAAGAAATATTCAAACCGTATTTAGGGATCCATAAATAATTCACTGGTTTTAGTCTTTTAAAAAATGATTCTGACTTTATGGAAATTAAGTAATTACTGAATGTCAAATAGATCCTTGCACAGTTTATTGTAGATTTATTTTTAGGCATTGTTGCATCTTCTGAAAGGCTCCTACCAAATGCACTTTCTAATAAACTACCTGAAAGTAAAGTTTGTTTGGACAATGTCTACATTTTGTATTTTTCAAAGAAACAACTTACACCTAAGCTTAGCTCTTGTAAATTGTTAAAAATCGCCTAGGTTGTTTGTTTTACAATGTCTTGGAGCCTCTGGAAATTACCCTTGAAAACAGGATGCCCTTTCTCAGCAGCGCAGAAGGACAGCACCAGGTGCAAACCCAGAGGCTGCTCACTTAAAGCCAGCGTGCTTCGCTGAAGAGGAGTCTCGATTATCTTCCTCTGAAATGCTCAGGTCGGTGAACTAAAGAGGTCTGCAAAGCTTGGGAATTGGTTGGTCCAAGCATAACCATAGAGATTCAAGAACTTTGACAAGGATGGTTCTGAAGCGTAACAGACTGAGAAGCAATTAAAGTAGAACAAAATGTTGGCATCTCAACAAGGAGATGCAAAAATAAGTGAACAAATGTCCTGTTGGGGAGATTGGAAGGTGTCGTTCCCGGCACTCAGATATGTGTTTGTCATGGAACCCTTTGCTTCCGCAGGCTCTGATTTGGTGTTTTTGACATGTGGAGCATAAACATGTGGAGCATAACACAATTGTTTCATTTCTCCCTCCCCCACTTCCTCTCTCCCTGGCTTCATCTCCCTTTCCTTCCCTTCCTTTCTTCTTTCCATTTTTCCTTTGTTTGGTCTGTCCTTGCTTCTTCTTTCCTTCTCCTTTTTTTCCTTCCCTCCACTTTTTTTTCTTCTAGAATAAGGTATTTTATATACTCAGGCTTCTAACATTACCTTGTTATTTGTCATCTACTGATAACAGGACTCATGGAAGATGAACATAGTCTTATATCAACCTCCAGATTTTGTCTGCCGTGTATTCTGTTTGCACTATATCAAGAAAGTCCTGCTTCACATAGGTAAGTAGTTACTTCTACACGCTGTGGCCCCCTCAGCTTAAGTCAGCTCGCAGCACACGCACCCATGTACTGCCAGAGAAGAGCTGCAAAATTCCCAATCAATGCTCTGTCCCAAGAGTTCAGAATGGAGACAGGTAGAAAGAAAACACTCATGTCTGTAGTTCAACCAAAAATATGTTAATATGGTGATACGAAAACAGCAGTGCACTTGGCAGTCTCCAGTGTGTGAATACAGGACACCATGCCGTCCAGCACTGTGAACTCAGCTCAGCTGAGTCTCTGTGTTAGCTTACCATTCCGGAGTTAAAATATCTTGTACATATATAAGTGATTGAATAAATAAATAAATGAAGAGAGTAGACAAAACTTCTTTCCAAATAACAATTCCAATTTCTTCCAAATAAGAATTTCAAATAACAAACGTGGAAGGAATGAGGGAAATGGGAGAAACACCTTCAGATTTGCACAGTAATGGTGCCACAGGCCAGAAACTCCGAAGAATGATAAATCCATGGCAAAGCTCTAAGGAGGAGCTGGGCAGTTGCGTAGTCCTAAGCATCTCCCCCAAATACTCATAGAGTACGGGGTGGTTTCCACAGGACTCCACACCCCTGCTACGCCTTCCGTCAGAATGTGGGGCTCTGTCTCCCCATCCTGAGTCCTGAGTTTGAGCTGAGCTTGGTGACTGTGTGGACACTGACTTCCCAAAGTGAAAGAAGGAAAACTGTGGCTCAGCAGAGTGAGGCAAGGGGTCTGATGACTTCGCAGAGTGACTGAAGGGAAGGGTGACTCTGCAGAGTGAGGGAAAGGGAGGGTGACTCCGCAGTGGAGTGCCTGACTTCCAGGCAGGTGGAGGTGGTATTGCCTGCAGCGACTCCTCTGGAATGAAGGGTTAAGAGGAGGCCTTCACCCCCTGGCATTCTTCCCCAAAGCAGAACCTGGCCTATCAATAAAGCAGCAGACAGCCCGAGTTTTGGGACATTTTTCAAAAACCATGACCGGTACTCCTCACAGCGGTCATGGTTGGGAAAGACGAGGCGATCTGGTGAGAACTTCACAGATGGAAAGGGACAAAAGAGATGGGATGGCAGATTTGGTTGAGGGATCCCTGATGGGTCTCTGAGACATAAGAAGGACATTACTGAGAAAGCTGCTACGATCCTAATGTCTGCAGTTTAGGGCATATTGACATGTCACTCTCTGGTGTGATAAAGGGACCCTGGTTACATCGGTTTCGCAGGTGTGATGAAGGGACCTGGGTTACGTCAGTGTTAATACCAGGGAGTCCTGGGGTAACAGCAGAGCCAGCTTTGTTTTCTTATTTTTTACTCTTCCATGCACCTAAAATTATTTCAAAGTGAAAAGTTTTAGAAATGATTTAGAAGCAAATAGTAGTAGAACTGCTGCGTGCCCCCAGAGAACGTCTGTATTTGATAAAGTCTAGTTTATGATTTGCTGGGGTGCCTGAAAGACCCCAGCCAGGTGTCAGAGACAGTTGGATTTGAATTCTTATTACAATGATTCTTTGTGATGGAAATTTGGGCAAGTTTTTTAACTACTAAATGAAAATACCGCATATGTAAAATTAAGTAATTTTATTAAATATTACTGTAAAGATTAAATGAGAAAAATATATAAAGCATTATGTACATAAAAAGAATAACTAGTTTCTTCTCTCTCCTTATTTCTGTGTCTAAATGAAAACCAAAACATGCAGTTAATTATATGGGTATATTTGCCAAAAGAGATACAAAAACTCAGGTAGAAGAAAGGGACATTTAAATAATTTTAAAACTGTAATTTCTACTAAAGATCTATATCCAGTACATCATTCTTTTTTTCTTTCACTTGGTTTATTAAGTTCATCTAGGGTTTATCTACTCAAGTGAAGTAAAATAAAATATTCCGTTAGTACAGTCCATAGAAGTGACCAGCCAGATGATACAAACCGCAATCTGCTTTTTTCTGACTGGCTCCGTTTTTACACATGAAATTTTCCAAATAATTCAATTTTCTTATCAGTTTGACTTATGCAAATACAGACTTAATGTGGTTTACTTATGACTATATTGTACTTAAAACTTTTCCTAATGGCTTTATAAGATTCCTTTTTCTGTGTTTATTATTAGGGCCAATTCTGGAAATCATTTACTTCTTTCCACACTGGCATAACCCTGCATGTATTCAATTTTCGGTTACTAACTTTTAAGAGAGGTTTTTCTGTGACATAGGAAACATAGTTGATTTTTGATTATTTTATGGAGGCTTGACCTAGTCTTCAGTGTCTTCCCTTTATATGTTTTATATTTTAAAATATAATAATAATCTGGTTTGCATTTAATTAATTTTTTTCTAATTTTTTTTTTGATGAAGTCTTGCTCTTGTCACCCAGGCTGGAGTGCAGTGACACGATCTTGGCTCACTGCAACCTCCACCTTCCAGGTTCAAGCGATTCTCCTGCCTTAGCCTCCCAAGTAGCTGGGATTATAGATGCCCGCCTCCACACCTGGCTAATTTTTGTACTTTTAGTAAAGATGGGTTTTGCCATGTTAGCCAGGCTGGTTTCGAACTCCTGACCTAGTGTTCTGCTCGCCTTGGCCTCCTAAAGTGCTGGGGTTACAGGCGTGAAACACTGTGCTTGGCCTCTAATGTATTTTTTAGAGTAAGTTTACTGCTGGGATTTCATGGCAAGAGGTTTGGCATCTTTTAATTTTTTCGTTTTTTTTGAAACAGAGTCTTGCTCTGTTGCCCTGCCTGGAGTGCAGAGGTGTGAATGCAGCTGGCTGCAGCTTTGACTTCCTGGGCTCAGCTGATGCTCTCACCTCACCATATCAAGTAGCTGGCACTAGAGGTGCGTGCCACCATGGCTGGCTAATGTTTTTATTGTTATTTTTTTGTAGAGATGGGTTTTCCAGCCTGGTTCAAGCTCCTGGTCTCAAATATTCCTCCTGCCTCAGTCTCCCAAAGTGCTGGAATTACAGGCATGAGCCACTGCACTCGGCCTATTTTAATGTAGGTGGAAATGAGACCCAAGTTAATTCCAAGTTTATTTCCAAGGTCAAGGATTGAAGGGTAATGCGTGGTAAATTGGTGTGAGAGTTGGATATGGCCTTTGGAAGGAGCTCTCGCATGCCCCAGGAATAACTGGGCATGGAGTAGGGACGAGTGACAGCAGTCACAGTACACAGTACACAATCAAATACACAGTGGCAGGAGTGAGCCCCGGGGGAGGAATCCTATTTGTTTAAAACCACAGGAGACACTTCAGTAAGAGAGGAGTGGAAACAGGAAGTGAGTGGGGAACCGACGTGCTTGGATCCCACTACGGAGTTGAAAAGTATTAGAAGCAGGCTGGACACGGTGTCCCTTGCCTGTAATCCCAGGACTTTTGGACGTTGAGGCAGGTGGATCACCTCAGGTCAGGAGTTCGAGGTCTGCCTGGCCAACATGGCAAAACTCCATGTCTACTAAAAACAAAACAAAACAAACACAAACACACAAAAATTAACCAGGCGTGGTGGCATGCGCCTGTAATCCAAGCTACTCGGGAGGCTCAGGCACAAGAATTGCTTGAGCCAAAGAGGTGGAGGTTGCAGTGAGCCGAGATAGCGCCATTGCACTTCAGCCTGGGTAATAGAGAGAGACTCTGTCTCAAAAAAATAAAATATAAAAAAAATCCTTTTTCTTTCATCAGTACTTATTTGAGATGTACAAATGCCCCCTGCCTTAAGCCTGTAGTTTGGCAACCCCTTAAGTTTATTTTTCTTTGAAATTTGCTCAATATTCATTTAATGAAGAGACTAAGAAACTGTTGTATTAAATGAATATTATTACCTCTTCTGTACGAAGTAGGAGATATACTACATGCAATGAATGATACCAAGCTCTTCTATATAGAATTGTCTTCATTTTGCAGTGTTCACAGACCCAGCAGACTGTGCCACCTTTTCCTAGTTTCTTCCATTTTAAAACCAGCTGCATTGCTAGCGTGGCCTGAAGTTGTGCTGAACAAGTAGAATAGGGCACTGTAAAGATGCCACAGCAACAGCAATACAGGTCTGCACTGGCAGAGTGGGTCAGCTGAGGTTCCTGAATCTAGTTTTCCACTCAGTACACTGTTGGCATCTGAGCTGCTGCCCCAATACCTGCTTCTTCAATTCTGTAAGCGGTGAAATAGCAGAGACCTGAAATCTCCTCCGCATAACTCCAGCTTTTCCCCAAGGTTGTTGCTGGGAGCACCTGTCCCCTGGTGCACCCTGCAGTCCATGCCTTGTACTGGGGCGAGCTCCAGTTCTCCAGCTGGGCACGTGAGTACCCAGCAAGTGGGCCCACATGCATCTCCCTGGTCCTTTTCTCTCCACTCTTCACGCCTCTTCCCTCCTCCATTTTGCTCTGTGTCTGGGTCAAGTGGAATCACTTGAACTTCAGAAGTAGCAATGCTCAGCCAGGTGTGGTGGCTCATGCCTGTAATCCCAGCACTTTGGGAGGCAGAGGCAGGTGGATTGCTTGAGGTCAGGAGTTCAAGACCAGCCTGATCAACATGTGAAACCACATCTCTACTAAAAATACAAAAATTAGCCAGATGTGGTGGCTTACACCTGCAATCCCAGGTACTTGGGAGGCTAAGGCAGGAGGGGAATTGCTTGAACCTGGGTGGCAGAGGTTAGAGGTTGCAGTGAGCCGAAATTGCACCATGAATGTACTCCAGCTGGGGTAACAGAGAGAGACTCTGTCAAAATAAATAAATAAATAAATAAATAAATAGAGAAAAAAGAAGTAGCCAGAAGTAGCCAGAGCTGAACTCTCTCTCCTTGAGCTCTTTCTGCCGCCTGACTTGCCCATTTCCCTGATTTGTCTTGAATGAGTTGTTCTTTTGTCGTGCCCACCTTGTAGAAGAGGTACCCACCAACATTCTGTGTCTAAGGGATGTTTCGCTGCCACACTGAACCAGGAAGCACCAGGGCCGACACTGCAGGGGCCAGGAGGAAGACTCCGCCACACTCTCACTGCAGTTCACATGTCCTGAGTGTGGAGACTCGAGAACAGCTCTGATGGCAAGAGACACGACACTGGGCTCAGCGCTCCTGCGGACCTGGGGCTGGGGGCTCCTGCGGACCTGGGGCTGGGGGCTCCTGGGGACCTGGGGCTTGGGGGTTCCTGCGGACCTGGGGCTGGGGGCTCCTGGGGACCTGGGGCTTGGGGGCTCCTGCGGACTTGGGGATGGGGGCTCCTGCGGACCTGGGGCTCGGGGCTCTTGCGGACCTGGGGATGGGGGCTTTTGTGGATCTGGGGAACCGGGCTCCTGCGGACCTGGGGATCAGGTCTCCTGCAGATCTGGGGGTCAGGGCTGTAGAAGCCCAGATATTCGAGGACTCGGCAGGGGAGCTGGAGAAGGCTTTGTCAGGCAGTAGGCATTTGAATCACCTCTTAAAGGGAAGAAATTCTTTTCTCTAAAAACCAAAGTTTAGAAAAAAGGCTTTAAGAGCCCGAATAGAAAGCTACTGCAACTTGTACATATAATTATTATTTTTGCTGAAAATTACTTTGGAGATCATGTGTGCTGTATTCATACACCTCATTAGTAATATTTAAATTCCTTTCAAACTATTTTATTTTGTGCCCCTTTGCGTTCCTGGCAAATAGTCTCCCTGTTGTTCTTCTCACTTGAGTCTGGGCCAGTGAGCTTTGTGGCTCCTTTATGGTGCAGACACATCATTTTCATATGATGGAATTCATTATGATTCATTAAATTTGATCATAAAAAGAGCTTGGTATCCCCTGGGGCAAGTTCATTAAAGGAATCTCTTTGGTTCCATTATGAATCATTTTCCCTTATCCAAAGGCAGCTCCGGAGATTCACCACGGGCAGGAGGCGCCGCAAGACAGATTCAGGAATCCAGCAGCCAAAAACTGAAGGCTGCACTGAGACTTCGGAATAAAAATATCGCAGTGTGACAGGGAGGGCCGTGTGGCTGTCTAGTGGCGCCAAATGCATTTCCGAGGACTGGCTTGCACAGAAGGTAATTTTATCACTGCAGTCGCGCAGGGAGGCGCTGGGTGGAGAGTCTGTGTGAGCTGCTGATGGTGGCTCTTCCTGGTAGGTCAGAGGACATCTGTCTCGTTATCTGTTGAAAGATTTTAGATGCATAGCTTCTGAAAGCCACGGCTTGGAGACAGACACGGAGACCTAAGACATTGCGTCTGTATCCCCCTTTCTTCCGCAATTAGAGGGTCTCCACAGGAGTAGGTGCTTCCGTTCCCGTTTCGACCCCTTGGCCTCTCCGTGCAGGTTAACCGAGGTGGGACATCCTCCTGGCTACTCTGCAGGTGACTTGAGTAGTGATAGCAATCATGACAATACTATTCATCTAAAAGCCACACGTAAACACAACAGGACGAGAGTTGGCTTGCAGAACACACTTCACAAGGGGGTCTCTTGGTGTCATTTGAATGCGTTTTCTGCAACCTGTCTCCACTCAAAAATATCCGTAGTGCTGACCATATTTTAACACTTAGTGAAGAATGTGCCACTTGCTTCTTGCGAAAGAGTCACAGCTCTGAATGAGAAGGTTATTTATTCATCTGATGTTGTAGCTCGGGGCTGCCGGCAGGATGGGGCCATGCTGCCAGAGGTCATCATATGGCAGGGACAGAGAGAGGAGGCTGGGAGGTGCTGTTACAGCAGCTGAGAAGGCCGCACCACCGCCTCTAAGAAGACCCAAACAAGGGGCTGGAAAGAGGGACTGACCTGCAAATAGAAAAGAGGGGTGTGCACCTCCGCAGCTGCTCCCTGGAGAAGCGCATCTCATCTCCTGCTCCTGGGGTCTAGCTAAATCTGCAAGTGGGCTTTGGGGTCTCTGCACATGCTGTAAAAACCCTACATCTACATTTACACACACACACACACACACACACACACACACACACACATTTATCTATTTATGAAGTTTTACTTTTTATTTATTTATTTTTTTTTTGAGAAAGGTCTCACTGTCACCCAGGCTGAAGTGCAGTGGTATGATCACAGCTCGCTGAAGCCTTGGCCTCCAGACTCAAAGGATTCGGCCACCTCAGCCTCCAGGGTACCTGGGACTCTGAGCATGCACCACCACACTCACCTATTTTTTTTTCTTCTAAGAGACGGAGTCTCTCTATGTTACCCAGGTTGGTCTTCATCTCCTGGGCTCAAGAGATACTCCTGCCTCAACCTCCCAAAGTGCTGGCATTACAGGCATAAGCCACCTTGCCTGGACCCTATATACGTGTTTAAAATAAATGTATTTGTTTCTTAACATTTTTAATCATTAAAAACTAAGTTTGCAAAATGAGAGGGGTTGGGAAAAAAGAGGGATAATTATCTTTGGTCTAATTAACTGTTATGGATGCTGTCACCATCAGTCATTTGGCTGTTTGCATCTACTTCTTTCTAACGTCATTAAAACCGTGCTTTGTGTTTGGAAACTGTGGCCACATGGGAGGCATAAGTTCTAGTGCTCTATAACACTGTAGGGTGATGGTCAGCAATACTGTATATTTCTCAGAAATGAGAAGAGAGGATTTTGAATGTTATCACAAAGAAATGGTAAACGTTCTAGGTGACACACATGCTAATTACGCTGCTTGGATCATTACACATTGCATGTCGCCCTGCAACCCATTAACATGCATCCCTATTATATGTCAACTAAAAATGAAAGGAAAAAATACTTTGTATTTTGGAATCATTACCGAGTAACAGGAAGTTGTAAAAATAATTTGTAGAGCCCCTTCACCCACCTCCCCCAGGATCTCATCTTCTGTCACAAGGTCAAAGTACAAGGTCAAAACCAGGATGTGGACACTGGTATGTCAGTGTTAGCTGGATCACACTGACCTAATTCAGTGCGTACCAGATTTTACGTGCATTGGACTGCATGTGGTGTGTGTGTGTGTGTGTGTGTGTGTGTGTGTGTTTATGTTTGTGTGTCGTGTCTGGTAGAGACTTATCCCACGCTGGATTTATGTATCCACTATCACAATCAAAACTCAGACCTGTTCCACACACACCAGGAGCCCCTCAAGCTGGCCTTCTGCGTCTGCATCCCAAGCCTCAGTCCCTGTCCCTGGGCAACCACGAATCTCTCCTCCATCTCTACTGTCATTAGAATGTTTCATAAATGGAATCACACAATATGGACCCTTTTGAGGTTGACATTTTTCACCAAGCCCAATGCCCTGGAGATCCATCTGGGTTGCAGCATGGGTCACGAGTCTGTTCCTCTTTATTGCTAAAATAGCAGTTTGCTCTGTGGATGAACCATGGCTTGAAAGATCTTTCATTCACTGCAGGAAATTTATGTTGTTCTCAGTTTTTTGCTGTTACAAAGAAAACTGGCTTAAGTATTCATCCACAGTGTTTCTGTGGGGGTTAGTTTTCATTTCTCTGGGATCGATGCCCTAGAATAGCTTTGCTGGGTTACATGGCAGGCACGTGCCTGGGGTTACAAGAACTGCCAACCTGTGTTCCAGAATAGCTGTGCCATTTTCATTCTCAGCAGCCATGCATGAGTGGATTCGTTTCTCCACATCCTCACCAGCACTGGGTGCTCCAACGATCTTCTATTTTAGATGTCCTGATAGGAGGGTAATGGTACTCCCTTGTGCTTTTTAACTGCACAGCCCCAGTGGGTAATGCTGTTGGACATCTTTCCGTGTGGCTATTTACCATCTGTGTCTCCCTTTCAGCAAAATGGTTCCTAAGTGGATTGCTTGTTTTTTCACTGTTGAGATTTGTGAGTTCTTTTTATATTCTAGATATAGCTTTTGTGTGTGTGTGTGTGTCATATATGAGGTCTGCAAATGCTGTCTTCCAGCCTGTAGCTTCTCTTTTCGTCCTCTTAACAGGGAATTTTAGAGCACAGAATTTTTAATTTTGATGAAGTCTACAATTTTTTTTCTTTTGGTTCATGTGTTTGGGGTCATGTCTCTGAAGTCTTTGCAGGGACTTAGTTCCTGAAGATTGCCTTCTATATTTTCTTCTAAAAGTTTCACAGTTTTTATTTTATATGCATATTTATAATCTATTGTTAATTAGTTTTTGTACAGTCTGATTTTCAGGCCAAGGGGTTTTTGTTGGCTTTTGTATTATATATGTAATAGCGCCAGCACCATTTAAAAAAATGTGTGTTAAAAGACACATATGGCTGGGTGCGGTGGCTCACGCCTGTAATCCCAGCACTTTGGGAGGCTGAGGCAGGCAGATCATAAGGTCAAGAGATCAAGACCACTCCAACCAACATGGTGAAACGCTGTCTCTACTAAAAATGCAAAAATTAGCTGGACATGGTGGCGCACGCCTGTAATCACGGCTACTTGGGAGGCTGAGGCAGGAGAATCACTTGCACCCAGGAGGCAGAAGTTGTGGTGAGCCAAGATTGTGCCATTGCACTCCAGCCCGGCAACAGAGCGAGACTCCTTCTAAAAAAAAAAAAAAGATACATACTGTAAAACTTACCATGTTGACCATTTTGAAGTGTACAGTTCAGGGGCGTTAATTACATTCACACTGCAGTGCAGACATCACCACCCTCCATTTCCAGAACTTTTTCACCTTTCCAAACTGAAACTTGGTACCCATTAAATAAAAATTCCCAATTTCCCACCCACCCCCAAATTCTTTAGTAACCACATTTCTACTTTCTGTTGCTATGAATTTGACAAATCTAGATACCTCATATGAAGAGAATCATGTAAGAGTGTTCCTTTTGTGACTGGTTTATTTCATTTAGCATGTCCTCAATATTCAACCATGGTGTATAGTGTGTCAGAACTTATCTCATTTTTAAGGCTGAATAATATCTCCTTGTGTGTGTAGACTACATGTTGTTTATGCAAAAAAAATGAAAGCAGGACCTTGAAGAGGTATGTGCACACCTGTGTTCATGGGAGTATCATCCACGGTAGCCAGGTGGAAAGATAGTAGGTAAAGGTCATCCAAATGGCTGGTGTCACTTTTTTTTGAAAAACTACCCTCTCTCCACTAAATTGCTTTTGGTTGTTTGACAAAAATCCATTTGGTATGTTTGTGTTGTTCTGTTTTGGGGGTTTCTGCTCGGTTCCCCGGGCTGTGTGTCTGTCCTCCACCCATATCATAGCCTCAATTATTGCCAGTGTGTAATAAGTCTTGAAGCCAAGCAAGCGTGTCCTTCCATGTGTTTTCCGAAGTTATTTGAATTATTCCAGTTTTTTCATCTTTCTATGTAAACTTTAGTAGAAACCTGTCATTGTCTACCAAGCCTTGTGCTGGGATTTTTATAAGAATTGGGGGCGATCAATTTGGGAAGAAATGACATCTTTCCCACGTTAAACCTTCCAAATCCTTGAACACAGCTTGGGTTTTTAAATTCATTTAGATATTCTTTGACTTATGATAACACTCTTTCTAAGATTATACAGAGTCTTTTGTCTGTTCATTTTTGTAAACATAGGTCGAAATTCAGGAAAACCTCAAAAAGAGACAAAAATAAAAATAAAATAAAATAGTGTCCGGTGATGTGGCGATGGCAGCTCACACTGACTCACGAGGGCCAACTGTGCACGTGTCTTCCTGCAATGAGTTCAGTGATAGCACCTTGGTAGGGGAAATTGGCAATAGTGGAAAAATGGTGGACAAATGTGAAAGCCCACCATACAAGTGGATAGATTCCATGGAGCAGGTCTGTCTTCCTTCCTTCCACCCGGCCCTTCCTTCCCTCCCTCCCTCCCTCCCTTTCTTCCTCACCCTTCTCGCTCTTCCTCTCTGTCTTTGGAGGGGCTTGTTAAACACCCACCAGCATACCCTTGATTATATTTAAAAATGGCTCTCCTACAAAGTAGAAAAGTGAGCCCATGGTGAGGAGTGGAATGAAGAGGTTGATTCATGGGTATAAATATACACAGCTAGAAGGAAGGGATAAGACCTAGTGCTCCATAGATCAGTAGGGTGTCTATAGTTTACAATCATCTATTGTACATTTCAAAATCGTAGAAGAGAATCATTTAAATGCTTCTAGCATAAATAAAAGACAAATATTTAAGGTGTTGGATATTAACTACACTGATTTGATCTTTTCATGTTATATGAATGTATGTGCCCTGAAAATATATACACCTATTACGTATCAATGTAAAAAATTAGCAAAGGATAAATAAGAACGACCCCTTGTGTCTGTGCCCTGGTTGTTTCTGGATCTGGTGTTCCCGTTGTCAACACCATCTTTCTGGTCATCACATTTGCTTTCTTATCTAGCACTGAATGATGTATCTATCCATGTGTCAGAATAAGAATGTTGCTTAGAGTGCAAAAGAGGGAAAAAATAAAACCCAAACCCAAACCAACCAAACAAGAAACAAGGGCTGAGTAAGAGACATATCCCTTTGGTGGAAAATCATTTGCGATTCACATGCTGGATTAATTTAAATCAAATAGTCTGCCTAGCATTTAGCCAGTATTAAGTTGGGATTTCTTGTATTTACATTATATTTGTATTGTAAGTGGTAATTTGTTATAAAAGAAAAAAACAACAATCAAAAAGAAAAAAACAATTACAATTTGAAGAAGGGCAAACAGGTTTCTAGTAAAGCTGTAGCCATGATTACTCATCCTCTTCCTCTTCAAATACAACCTTAACCATAGCCCTGCAAATGGCCAGATGTGATCCTGTTGGCTAAAATGAGATCTTTGTATATTAAGCTACGTTGAGCTATGCAGTAGTTTAGGCTGGACATTTTTATTCCAGCAGGGAGTCTGGCAATGGAGAAAGGCTCACTTCACTGGAAAGATTCCCTTGTTTGGGAAGAGAAGTTCAGCCACTCTCCCTTGCGGGCTCCCCGGGCTGGAAAACGTGGGCCCCACAGAACTCGCTAGGCTGGGAACCCTGTGATTTGGTGTCAGTCCACCTGCATTTGAAAGCAGGCTCTGATGCACACATGGGCTTTGATGGTAATACGTCTCTCTATTCCTTTTTGTTAAGCTACTTCCTATTATTATGACAATGTTACTGTTATTCCAAAATATGTTGAGAGATTTTAAAACATGGGAAAAGAAAAGACCAATAGATTACCCTGAACCCTTCCCTCAAGCACTCAGAGATAGCAACTCTTCATGTTTGAGCGTAAAACCTTCTGGTCTTCTCTTTCTACGCCAGGATATAATTATTTAACTGCCTTGTTTTCTCCTTTATTGCTGTTTTTCCCCAGAAATATGAGCTTATATTTTTCAGTTAACTTCCTGCTGTGAATATTTTTCTTTGTCAAAAAATCATGCTTATGTGAACCCTGGGAGATTCAGTAATACTTGCAAATACATGAAGTGATGGGCAAAAAAGCAATGAACTCATACTGTCCACATTTCTGAGAATAAAACAACTCTTGTTATTTTATTCTCAGAAATGTGAAAAAGGTGATCACAAGATTTTGGTAAAGCATTCACCGAGGAGGCTGGGGATTATGTTCAAAACACAAGTATCTGGATTAGAATCCTTAAAAGTGAGAGCGTACTAAACAGATTCAGAGGAACCTTGGGAAGTGTTTGTTAGGATGGATAATGGATTATGATGGAAACTGGTCTGTCTTGGATATTCTAACACAACTCTGCCTGGAGTGGGAGAGAGAACTAGGTGATCTTTCAAGGTTTTCACCAAATCTGCGATTCTGCGATTTGTTTGAATAATTGATGATGTAAACTCTAGTTATCCCCGCTCCAGGGCAGACAGTATGCATAAAGGCAGTTGTAAAGAAATTAGTTCAATCATTGCAGAAGACAGTGTGGCAATTTCTCAAGGATTTAGAAACAGAAATTCCATTTGACCCAGCAATCCCATTACAGGGTATATACCCAAAGGATTATACATCATTCTACTATAAAGAGACATGCACACACATGTTCATTGGGGCAGTGTTTACAATAGCAAAGACCTGAAACCAACCCAAATGCCCATCAATGATAGAGTGGGCAAAGCAAATGTGGCACATATACACCATGGAATATGACACGGCCATAAAAAACGATGAGTTCGTGTCCTTTGTAGGGACATGGATGAATCTGGAAACCATCATTCTCAGCAAACTGACACAAGAACAGAAAACCAAACACCGCATGTTCTCGCTCATAGGCGGGTGTTGAACAATGAGCACACATGGACACAGGGAGGGGAGCGTCACACACTGGGATAGGTTGAGGGGTGGGGGCAAGGGGAGGGATAGCGGCGGGAGGGGGACCCTGAGGAGGAAAACACTGTCAGAAATGCCTGATGTAGGCGACGGGGGGATGGAGACTGCAAAGCACTGCGGCATGTGTGTACTTACCCAACAGTCCCCCGGGATGTGCACATGAACCCCAGAGCTTAAAGTACAATTAAAAAAAGAAGAAGAAATCTGTGCTGCAGACGCCCCATGAGTCATGGAGATGGCGGGGTGTTTCTGCTCGCCTCTTGCCTCTGCGGTAAGGTCAGTCGCGTGTGCTTAAGCGACTTTGCCTCAGGTCCCATCCTATGGGACAGTGCGTCAGCGTCCTGCCTACTGATCCTGGAGCCTGTCTTGTGCCTTTTTTCTTTTTTTCCCTAAGCAACACTGGGCCATTTAGTGGGACTTTTATTTCAGCCCTAAGTTGTATTACCCCTGGTAGTTTGCATATACCGGTATTAAAATGCTTCAGTCCTTTGTAATTATTGTCTTAATCTAGTTAAAAATAATATATCTGTGTATCTGGAGAGAAGGCGGTCCTCCCGGCCAGCTGAGCGCTTGTGTGCACCTGAGGAGCGGGGACCGGGCTGCATGAGGCTGACCTGGATTTGACAAGCGCACCAGGAGGAGCCCTGCCTGCTGCCCTCAACAGTGGCCCTTGTGCTAAATACCAAACCTCTCTCTCCCACAGGCACCGCCCGTCCCCTGCGTCTGGCTTTGCTCCTCATTTTCCTCAATTTTCACTCTATTTATAGTTGAGAACCTTCCATTTCCCCCTTGTTGAAATACATTAGTTGCTATGGAAACTGCCATACCCCCGGATGGATGGAGCCGAATGACACCTACAATTGCAGAGCACGGTTGGCGTCGCCAGGGCTGAGAGATGGGCATCGTGGCTGGAGAGGGCACTGAAGGGCGCAGATGAGGATAATGACAGCTCACAGCGTGACTGTCGGGAGCGGACGCGGCACCCCTGGGTCAGAAGTTCTGGGAGAAGCCCCCGGCGCCCCACACCACACTCGGGCAGCTCCCATCGGAGGCCTAACCCAAACTGGACCTTCAGCTGGTACTTGCAGAAAAAAGTATTTTCATTTTGATAAATACCATCATCATTCTATTTCAAGTGAATTTTTTTTTTTGCACTCCTGTATGGGGTACGATGTCCCTCTTCCCAGGATTTTGAGTTTTTCCTGACATAAGAGGGAGTTTACAAGCAGCCCTGAGCATTCTCTTGCCTGCTTTCTTGGGAAACAGGGCTGTGGGGGGAAGGAGCGGCCTGTGTGAGAGCCAGTCGTGGAATTCAGCAGGAAGCAGCAAGTCTCCCTCTCAGGCACCCAGCAGCCTCCCCTGACCCTTCGGTGTCAGCTCGCTGGTTTCCCCCAGGTCAGGCCCTTTCTGGGCTTGGCGTCAACCTTCTTTTTGTGTCCTAACCCAGCTCCTCCAGCCCATGGTTCTGTTTTCTGGTCTCAGTTCTTCTGGTTCACAGGTAGGTCCCGCAATCTTAACACAGCTGGGCAGCAAGACATGAACAAACACTATCCAGCGGCCCCCGTCGGGCAGCTACGCCAAGGGCAGCCCTTCCCAGGTGACCCCAATCCCCTCCCAGCCCTTCTCCCTGGAGATGTCACCTCCAGGTTCCAGCGTGCGTCATCGTTCATGCCCCGTTTGTCCCTGTGAATTTAGCAATGCACAAGAAGCACTCTCAATCACTGTTTTTCTCTTTCCGAGTGACACCGGCTTTCGAGACTGTTCTTAGAACTATCTCATGATCACCTTGTTCCTCCGTATGCAGCACCACGTGGTGAAGCCTCCTACTCATGACCGCCCCGTCCTGTCCCAGACCTCAAGTCTATGGTCTTCCTACAGGAAAGAAGGCAAAGCTGTGTCCTTTAAAATTCTTCATACGACTTTACGTCCAAGAGACATTCATTTCTGTCAATCAACTGGAGAGAGTTTCTTCTGGAATATTGGAAACGGAGCACCCACCAGCCACGTTGCTTAAGGCGAAGGGAGTCGGTAGAGGAGGCTGTGGGGAGACGCGGGACTCTACTCAGCACGTTCTCTGTGCAGAGACGCCCACAGTGTGCTCTCCACACCATCTCCCATTTAATGTTTGCAGCCAGGCTCTAAGAGAGGGGACTATTTTTGTTCCTATGCATAAATGGGGGGAAAGTCCTGCCGGTTTTGTAGGGGACAAAGGGACTCTCCCCTTCTGAGAGCTGAAGGTTTGCTGAAAATAAATTCCCGATAGGCAGATTAACAGGAGGAAGAGACATACCATACATGTTTACTTAATGTGCATAAGCACAGAGAACAATTACCCCATAACCAGCGAGGTCTAGACACTTCTGTACTCTTGGGATACAGTATAGGGGAAGAGAAGATGGGGAAACTGATCATTTTTGAGGGGTAGTAATTTCTAGAAGGAATGGCTGGACCCAGTGCTCAGACACTGGTATGATTCTCTTTGGAGACTGAATGGGACCAGACGATGAACCACGGTTTGGAGGAAAGTTGAGCTGAGCTCCAGGTGTGGTGTTTAATTTTCAGGCGCTTCCTCTGTGACATGGGACTTAATCTTCTCTGGTTAATTACATTTCTGGGAAGGACTGAAGGTGATTGTGTTCCTCTCTGGGGGCCTGCTATCTAGGGAGATAAGGAAGCTTCAGAGAATGGCCCCATCCTGTACGTAGGGAGAGACAGAGGCTCGAGAGGCAGAGGCTGGTGGGAGGGCAGAGAGACCCCAATGCCACTCCTGCAGGCCCACACATCAAAGCACCGGGTCTGGGCTTGGTTCCCTGAGCCCCAGCCACTGTTTACATCCTGCCAGGTGGGCGGCCGGCCTGTCTGTCTGACTCCCACACTCACCTCTCCCTGCCTGCCTGGGAGCTGCAGAGTCAGGTGGCTTCGTCCACTTCTCCGTAGACACGGGAGACTCTGGCTCCACACCTTCCCGGCGTCTCCCTCCTTCCCTAACAGATCCTAGTCTATTTTAGTTTTGGCCTCTGTTTATTTCCTGAAATCTGGAAGTTAGTTCCCAAGCTGACAGTGAGCAAACTCCAGTAAAAAGCAGCCCCAGGCAGCATCGTTTCATTCTTGGTCATGGTTTCCCCTTTTTCATTTTATTTATTTATTTTGTTGAGATGGAGTTTTACTCTGTGACCAAAGCTGGAGTGCAGTGGTGCACCCCCAGCTCGCTGCAACCTCCGCCTCCCGGGTTCAAGTGATTCTGGTGCCTCAGCCTCCCAGGTAGCTGGGATGACAGGTGAGAGCTACCACATCCGGCTGATTTTTGCATTTTTAGTAGAGATGAGGTTTCACCATGTTGGCCAGGCTGGCCTCGAACTCCTGACCTCAAGTGATCTGCCCACCTCGGCCTCCCAAAGTGCTGGAATTACAGGTGTGAGCCACCATGCCCGGCCTCCCTTCTCTCTTCTAACTTCTTGCTTTATAGAGCTCTTGTCAAGATAACAGGGTAATCTTTCGACATACATAAGAAAAGATGTTATATAAATCTAATAAGTGAGTAAAATTCAGCCGCTAAACCCATAGGTTTGTGACAGCCGTCCTGAATGAGGCGTTCGGCCATATGGTTATAGCTTCAGGTAGTGCCTATAATTGGAGCCACTACGTTGTTAGCTGACAGTCCTGGAGATAAAAATAAAAAACACAAACACTTACTTTGGTCAGCAGGGAAAAGGCACACGGCATGTCTGTCATCTGTATGAGAGGGCTGTATAGCAGCCCTGGGATTCTATCTGAGGTGGGGTGCAATGTGTCTTGTTCACTTTGTTCACTAACACCGGCTCGCTCTGGTGGAGATGTGATCTGTGGCGATGTGATCTGTGGCAGTGTGATAAGGGCAAGACTAACCACCTAGATGATCACGTAAGGAAGAGGGTAGGCATACATGGCAGTCCAGATAAAGCGTAGACGTAGGCACTGATCAGAAATGGTTTGTTTACCAAAATTGCTTCTTTGCACACAGAACTGTGTAGTGAAAATGCCCTTCCTACACAAATAATACATTATGGCAAAATTAGCCAGTTAACCTGTCAACTTAAATAAACCGAATTGGGCTTAATAAGTTCTAATTCTTCCTTTTCTTTTTTTTTTTCTTTTTCCCTCCCCCTCCTCAATTCTTCCTTTTCTAAAGGGATCTTGTTACTTAATAAACATCAAACTGGCCCCACCTTAATTTATTTGGCCATTGGAACATGGAGACTTTTGCCAACAAAGCTGTAGAATCCCTGTTTTGGTTTGATTTTATGACAGGGACGTGGTCTCACTACCATTGAGCTGCCAGTCCCAGCCTAAACCTCCTCATAGATGTGAAGTTTGGGAAGGTGCTCCTGGTCCCAGGTTCACCTCCAGTGCGCTCCAGGGGGCGGGGATAGGTCCCCTGCCGCCCCCGGTAACTGGAAGTCACTGGCAGCTAAAATGCAGGGAGAGGATAGAAAGTCAGGGCCACTGATTTGCTTCAGGGGGGAAAAAAAAGTCAGAATTCTTAAGTGTACCACCACTTCTTGATAAGAAAAGGCAGTAAATGTTAATGAATAATGAAAAGGAATGCTTATCAGCTTTTCATCTCAGTGGCTCATAAGGGACTTGGCGAAGTTGCTGGAGTTGGGTGAAAGCTGACCCAGAAGCAGCAGCAGCCCCGCCAGCTCGCCAGCCCTGCAGGCCCCGCTAGGGCCACGTCACCATCCGCAGCGAGCTACAGAGGTGGTCACCATCTTTCAGTTATCACTGCTCCAGTGGCTTTGCGAAGATGTTCCTGTGTTTCAGAAGAAAGCGTATCCATGTACAGGAGGAGGAGTCATTCTCAGAATAATTTACTCAAGCAGAGCTTAGGTGGGGAGTACCGAGTGTAGCAGAAAGTGGAAGTAAATTCCTTTCCAAATATTTCAGGATCAGGAAAATTCAAACGAGGCGTTTAGTTTGCCTTTTTCCTTCAGAGGTTGAGAACTGTGTATATTTAAAATGAAAGGTAGCCCACAAATTCCAGAGTCACTTGAAGTTATCAATATGTTAGTGTGTCTGTGGATGTCCATATAGATATTAGGGCAGGGGTGTCCAGTCTTTCGGCCTCCCTAGGCCACACTGGAAGCAAAAGAATTGTCTTGGGCCACACGTAAAATATGCTAACATTAATAATAGTTGATAAACTAAAAAAAATCACAAAGAATCTTACGATGTTTTAAGAAAGTGTACCATTTCTGTTGGGCGTTATTCAAAACCATCCTGGCTCTCAAGCAGCCTGCAGGCTGTGGGTTGGACAAGCTTGGTTTAGAGGTTTTTGCTAAAAACATACACAGACGTTTAAAAAAAATTAATTTTATGGTACCATTAAAAACAATTTCTTAGGGAACTATATACACATTTTCTTTTGTGTCTTTCTGCTGAAGCGTTGCCAGGTGTGAGCCCACAACACCGCTGCTCGGACGGCCCCAGGTTCTCCAGGTGGCCTGGCAGGCCGGACACCCGCCCGGGTCTCCCGGATACAAGAGACCTGGGCATTCCCCAGTCCTCGACCTGTGGCTGGACTTCCTCAATGTGGCTGCAGCTTCTTTTTCCTTTTGTGTCTTTGCTCACTCCCCTTTCCTGATATACTTTCCAAGTCCAAGCAAACTCAGGGATTAACTATCCAATATATGCAAAAATCCACCTCCTAACTGAGGTTGAGTTGAAATATGAGTACTCTTCAAACCAGCTCAGTGGCCTGTTTCCACCTATGACTCTTGTAATTCACTTGATATTTGAATGCTTTTTCCATAACTTTTTTTTTGGCAGGGCGGGTGGTGGGGGAAGACAGAATCTCTGTTGCCCAAGCTGGAGCCCAGGCTGGAGTACGGTGGCCCCATCTTGGCTCACTGCAACCTCCGCCTCCTGGGTTAAAGCAATTCTCCAGCCTCAGCCTCCTGAGTAGCTGGAATTACAGGTGCCCGCCACCACGCACAGCTAATGTTTGTATTGTTAGTAAAGACAGAGTCTCACCATGTTGGCCAGGCTGGTCTCAAACTCCTGACCTCATATGATCCACCAGTCTCGGTCTCCCCAAATGCTGGGATTACAGGTGTAAGCCACTGCATCCAGCCTTTTTCTGTACACTTTTAAAGATGATTGAAACATTTAAAATATTTGTGTCCAATGGACAGACATAACAATGGGTTTTAATAATGTTTTAGAGACTTGAATGGGACAAATTTGTACTGAATGTTTAAGTATCTGTAGAAATGTGTAAATATTTAGAGATATTAATGTTTAATATTGACAAAATTAATTCTTAACAGATTATAAGATGGATGAATTCAGCATTAAAAAATGGGTCACCAATAACACCCCATTCTTGGCTGTATCTGGATAATTTCAGTTAACAAAGAAGGCAAATGCGTATAAAATTGTTGTGGATTTGTCAGAAGACTGAAAGTGGCAGGTAGCTGGGTCTGAACTGGACCCAGCTACAGACGCACGTGTTACTGTGACAGATTGCAGAAACTATTTACTGTGGAAAGTTGGTGTGTCAGGGAGAGTCACACATGTTCTGTAAGATAGCGTGTAGGGTCAAGTTAGTTTGGAAAATGCTGGCCGCTACATAGTCTGTTAGGGATACACAAGGCGATTTAGCATATTAAAGATTTTGAGAAGTCCTCTATGAGTACTGGCCAGTAGAAACACAAGGTAATTCACAAGTCTCACTGCAATTTCCTCATAAGGACACTGATAAAAGTAAAAAGGGAATAGATTAAATTAAATTTAATGGTGTATTTAACCCAGTGCATTCAAAAATCTTATCACTTTACTATGTAATTAGTAGGAACACATCAATGAGGCATTTTCAACTCCGTTTTTCATGTCAAGACTGAGGAATCTGGTGTCTGCATTTAATCAGCATCTGTTTTAAAAACAATCTTTCATAGAGATGGGCTCTCACTCTGTTGCCCAGGCTGGCCTCAGCCACCCAAAGTGCTGGGATCACAGGCATGAGCCGCTGCCCCTGGACCTATGAACATCTTAATTCAGACCCATACAATTCACAAGACACCCTGGCTCCGTGGCTGAGTGTGGCCGGGTTACGTGTGGGGTGGGACACGTTTTCTTGAAGAGATCTGTTCAACACCGTTCACTTCCACCATGTCACAGATGCGTCTGGCTTTAGAAAGCTCACCCATTCACAGCACAAACACATTTTTGATTTGGGACATTTGGTGACTCCTCATCTCTCCAGACCTGAGGATACCGAGCAGCCTGTTTTTGGGAGGGTCACTGAGTGTCGGGTCCATGTGCGAAGTAGAGCCTGATCCTCCAGTCTGTGGACACTGATCCTGCAGTCTGCCCGTCGCCCTGCTGTGTAGCCGTTTTGCTCTTTAAACTTCAGCTACTTTGCTAAGAAACTTGGTAATGCCCAGCCTCCTCCAGCCGGCCCAGGGGCCTGGGAACAAGTTCCCTGCCCACCCAGTTCCTTGCTGTGTGATCACGCACTACAACAGGATGAACATGCCTCTGTTCTCATGCTATTTAATATTTTATTTATTTTTCTTGGACAGCAACGACCAAGCCCATAAGAGGATGCACGCGGAGCACATTGAACTGCAGCTTCGCCAGCTGCGAGGCCTGCCTGGTGCACGGTCTTGCTGGAGCCGAGGCCTCTGGGCGGAGGAGGTGGCAGATGGGCACCTTCAACTCCCTCTCCAGTTCGCAAGTCACAGGACACCGGAAACACAGTGGCCTCCTGTCGAAACGGAACTAACTCAGTCTCACAAAAATCAGGAAGGGGCCCGCAGCACAAACAAATCCAGACTCTCTGGGAGCCGGCTGCTGAGTGTCGGAAGCAAACTGCTTGCGATGGGCCTCTCTGGAAATTGTCTGAGGTCCTCGAGGTAGACTGAACGCGGGGAGGCTGCACACCCGGAGGACGTGAGACATGAAGCCGCCGAGGAAATTGATTTCAGTCCTGACTCGGTTTCTGAGGCGGTGTAGGGGCCGGGAGGGGAAGGCTGAATGATACGATTACTCAGAGCCACTAACGATCCCGATTCAGTAATTTTCTGCTTAAAAAGGCGCTTCGACCTTTTCCAAACCCAGATGTATGCGTCTTAATGGAAGTCCGCTCCCATGCCCAGCGAATGCAGCCTCGATTTATAAGAGAAACTCTGATGATTCCTCGGTCGAGTGGGAGGGATGACACTGCCCCTATTTATTGGGTAAATGATCTATTTTATACGACAATCTATGTACATGCACATAACGCATAAATTACGCAAAACAGTCTCAACATGGTTAATGAACATGCCTGAAGGCTAATAAAAAAAGGGCTTAACTAGTTCTTTTATTTTTTTTTTCCTTTACGCATAACAGCCTTTTACTTAATAGCATAAATCAGCTGAAGAACCATCTGTATTAAAACTTAAATAACCTTTTTGGGCTGTGTGTATGCATAAAGTAAGGTGTCTAGGGGGCTGGGCATGGTGACTCACGCCTGTAATCTCAGCCCTTTGGGAGGCTGAGGCAGGCAGATCACCTGAGGTCAGGAGTTTGAGACCAGCCTGGCCAACATGGTGAAACCCCATCTCTACTAAAAATACAAAAAAAATTGACTGGCATGGTGGCACATGCCTATAATCCCAGCTACTTGGGAGGCTGAGGCAGGAGAATTACTTGAACCTGGGAGGTGGAGGTTGTGGTCACCCAGAATTGCGTCATTTTACTCCAGCCTGGCAACAGAGCAAGACTCCGTCTCAAAATAAAGATATATATATATATATATATATATATATATATATATATATATGATGTCCAGTATATAAACAGCATTCAGAGTGCCCTGAGATGAGAAGCTTACCTGGAATCTGCATTTCTTTTTCAGGATTCCTTCTTAAGATGAGTCTAAATGTTAAAGAATATTGCAATTACTTAGGTGTTTTGCTTTTTCTTCCTGGTGAGTGCCTGTGCGGTGTATCAACACGGAGAACACGCATTCACGCTGAGAGAAGATGCGAGCGTTAGACACCCAGGGTTGAAGTACAGGTGCACTAGTAACTAGGGATGGCGTCTAGCTGAAGTCCATTAGCGTGTCTCAGCCTCGTCTCTTCAATGGGGACACCAGCAGGTGTCCCTTTGGCAAGAATCCGGTGAAATAGGTGCAAACCACCAGCACCAGGCTGACAACGGGTCAACCGGGCAAAGACATGCCAGTTGCAAATCATGGCGAGCAGCAATGCAGACCCTGAATTGTATGAACAAGAAGTTGGAGTGCCTGTAGGCTGACGACCATAAGGGCCTCATCGAAAATCTTACAAATAGCCAGTGACCACATGAAAAGATCTTCAACATCATTCATCATCAGAAGCACACAAATGGAAGCTCCTGAGAGATAGATACGCTTCTCACCTATTAGGTTAGAGTATTAGGTTGGCTACTATTTTGAGAAAAACCGCCGCCAAAGCAGCAGGTGCTGGTGAGGATTCAGAGACGCTGGAATCATGCTGGGAAACAGAGGCATTCTTGGTGAGAATGTAAAATGGAGCAGCCTCTGTGTCAAAGACTGTGGCAGTTTAAAAACTTAAATGTAGAATGACTGTATGATCCAGTCACCACACTTCTGCTTTTATACCCAAAAGCACAGAGAGCGGGGTCAGGAACCTATGTTCCTAGCAGTGTCATTCACAACAGCCAAAAGCTGGAACCAACTCAAGGTCCCGTGGTTGTCTGGGGCGGCGGTGGTGGAAATGGGGGTCAGTGTTTAGTGGGGACTGAGTTTCCATTTGGGATGATGCAAAAGTTCTGGAGCTGGACGGTGGTGGTGTTCGCACAGCAGTGTGAATATGCTTAATGCCACTTAACTGTACGTCTAACAGTGGTTAAGTTGCACCTTTTATGTTGTGTATATTTTGCTACAAGTTAACAACAACGTAAAGTACAATAAAGTTTTTTCAGGTTTCAAAATACTGAGCAGTGGAAAGCTTCTTTTGTGTTTTCTCAGTGGCAGTCTCCTTCTTCATTCGTATGTGGATTCATTCATTCTTCTGGCCATTAAGGCCGTCCTGAGCCCCTGTCACGTGGCAGATACTACAGTAGGCGTGAGGTCCAGAAATAAATGCAGCGCGGGGTCTGATCTTCCCATCTAGAGTCCAGAAACAAAAATAATCCTGTGAATACATTAGCACAGGGTCACACAGCCAGTGCAGTTCATAGAAGGAGCGTTTGTAAGTTACTGAAAAGGTAAAAACAGAGAAACACAGGGATGAGAATAGAAAAAGTGACAGAAGAAAAAGAAGTACGTTTTATGTAAAATCAATAGGTGACCATTTTTTCCTGTTACAAAGAATAACTGGCTTTATGTTATCACATCTGCCATTTGATTTAAATTTTCTAATAACAAAGGCTTCCTAGATTGCTAAGGATGCTAAAGGTGGTGTAACCTTCTCCCTATGGTGTTTTGCACATGGAGAAACTGAGGCCCATATAGTTGAAAGGCAGAGTAAACGTTCATACAATTAAATTAGTGACAGACATGTGCCTAGAATCCAGGTTTTCAGAAACTGACATTTTTCTTACATTACAGGGCCTTTTCCAAGCTGGCCAGACACCTGTCCCTAGTGACTCAATACTTAGTGATATGTGATCTCATATTTATGGAGCGCTATCAATGAGCTTTTCAAATTATAGTTGTGTCATTAAGCCCTGCTTTTTATTAGGGGGCTAGGTACATCTTCTTCTGAAAAAGCAAAGGACTTCATTCTGGTTAAGAAAGACAAGCAAGGCCTGCGGTCCTGACACGAAGCTCAGACCCATTTCCTGGAATGTAAATGTGCCCATTCATTCATTATGCATCCACTTAACAAGCCGTCAACACAAACGTTGTGGACTATTAAATGCAGCTGGGTTGTAGTAATAAAAGGGATGGGTGCAATTTTGCCCTTAAGAATCTTACAATCTGGTGAAAGTAAATTCCACCTTTCTAATTGGCTACTTGAACATAGGAACTGAAAGAGGAAGAAAGCCAGCTGCCATAAGGAAAACAGAACAGATGTGCCCAGAGAGAGTTAATCCATTAGAAAAAAAAGCAAAATCACACACATACACACAAACCCAAACCCCAAATACTACTCATAAGGGCTGCCATGATGCTTAGGGACAGAAACAGGATTTGGAAGGGGCTTTTAAAGGATTCATTAAGAAAAAATAATTTTGAAAAAAACTTTGTTCAATATTATGAACTTTACTTTAATGAACACGTATGGGGACCACACTTGTAAATTGCTGGTTTTAGGCCAAGCACAGTGGCTCGTGTCTTGTAATCTCAGCATGTTGGGAGGTCAATGTGGGAGGATTTGCTTGAAGCCAGGAGTTCCAGACCAGCCTAGGCAATAGAGCAAGACCTCATCTCTACAAAATAAATAAATAAAAACTTAGCCAGGCATGGTGGTGCGTACCTGTAATCCCAGCTGCTCAGGAAGCAGAGGCGGGAGCGTCTCCTAAGCCCAGGAGGTCCAGGCTACAGTGAGCTGTGATCCCAGCCCTGCACTCCAGCCTGGGTGATGGAGTGAGACTCTGTCCCTAAAAGCACAAAAATGTATTGCTTTATTTAGTCTTCAACTTCTCATATAAAAAGTAACATTTTATTTTAATATTTTAAGAAATAATAAGGTAGAGTGTATTGTATTGGCCCGACCGCAATTTCCAGGCCGTAAGTAGCTTTGGTTAGTAAGTAACTTCTGAGCCTTGCTGATCCCCAGGAGCTCCTGGAAGAGCTTTCTGTTCTGTTTTGTGTTTTTCATAGACGGATCCTGCTCCTCATGCCTGAATCCTCTGAAGAAGAATCGTGGGGCTGCACCCACGACGGTCACCGAGGAGCTGGAAATAGAAACTGGGGAAGAAAAAGTTAAATGAAAGAGAAGTCAGCGCCACAAGGGAGTCCGCTGAAAATCGTTTCAGAAGCTATTGGTTTGGATCACAAGGCCCATCAGCACACGTGGCTGTTACCCACCTGTTAGCCGTGGACAGGGTGGGAGGACAGACGCTATCCCACATCATTGCGCAGACCCCAGGGGGCAGAGGACTCCAGCTGCAGCCAGGAAACGTTCATGCCAGCATTTTGACTCATGTTTTAGTAAATTGTAACCTTCTTCCATTTACGTTGGTGTAAGGGTAATGCCAGCAGTGGGGAGTGTAAATTATACAAAGCCAGGACTTCTCCAGACTTTAAAAAGAGCCAGATTGAAAGAAAATAGCTACTTTGGCCAACAATTTCCCCAAAACCTTCACATCTAAGGGACATCATCATTTTACCAGGTTATATTTTTGAACCTTTAGCGTTGGCTGTTTTGTTATTCTTGTTGGAAGTCTTAAGAAAATAAAGTCAAGAGTAAATCAAGCTAGAGATACGGACAGAGCCCCTCTTCTTGACCAAGCCTGGGGCGGTCTCTGCACTTTCTTCTCGACGAGGCCCTGACCCTGGGCTCTGTCCCTGGCTGACTTAGTCCAGTTTTTGAAAGAGTCCTGCTGGATCAGTTTAGCTGATGAGATTTCTCATCACTCATCCTGGATATTTACCACGCTGGCCTGCCTGCAGCATGACTCCTGCTGAGACGGTCTAGCAAGAATCCCGCTCCCTGAGATGAAGAACCCCCCTTCCATCCCACCCTGTTCCGTGGCTGTAAATCTCCACGTGTCCTGGTTTTACTTGTTGCTGATTCCCATCTCTCCCTCCGTACTGCAAAACCCTACTGAGCAGTCCCTCCTCCAACTGCCTTCCTTCCTGTCTTTAACTGAGGGTCAGAATAATTTTTTCTTTGACATGACTCAAGTACCATTTCACACCTGGTTAAGAATCACAGGAGATCCTAATATATTACCTAGCAACCTTTAACTTTCTATAGGTTCTCCTTCCTGTTCAGAGCCTGAAAGATTAAACATTCATCAGTGCCATTCTGTGAATGGGAGCTGCAGGGAAGTAAAGATTTTTGGGGGAGAAAGATGATGAGTTTCATTTGGGACAAATTGAATTTGAGTTTCCAGCGGCATAGCATCCGGGAATATTCAGCAGGCATTTGAAAACTGGAATCTAATCCAAATGAGAGGTTAGTGCTAGAGGTAAAGATTGGCACACTGTCTTCGCAGAGACAAGGACTGAAGCTTCGGCTGTGATCCAGTGTGCCTGTGGGGAGGGTGGGTGTCCATGTCTCCAGAGACCACCAGGACCTCCTGGGGTGGAAGAAATCACAGCCAGGGAGAATCCAGGCCCTGGGAGTGTGGAACGTCACAGAAAGAGGGTGTTAGGAAGGACAGTGGAAACTGGGCTTGTGTTAGGTGGTTTTGGGGGTGACTGAAGAAGGTGGGGCCTCTGCGGACTGCGTGCTGTCAGGAAGCAGGGCTCATTCTGGGACTGGGGGTCTTCATCTCTCTTATCTCAAAGTCGCACAGACTGTAGCAAGGCCAGGCTATAATTAGTAAAGAAATGGCTTCCTTCCACTCGCCAGGATAACGGGATGGTGGGTCATTTTCATGGGTCATACAATGTGCACGTTTTGTTTGTGTTCAGAAATCATTACAGAAAGGTTTCGTCTTTGTCTCGATCTGTCCTGGTCTCAGAGGGGTCTCGCCTGAGGTTAATGTTGTATGAAGCTGTTTGTATCCATCAGGGCTCACCTGATGGTCCAGCCTAGGTCCTGGAGGTCATGGCTGCCTTTCTCTCTCAGGAGGAAGAAGAGAGTATCTTGACCACTGCTCCCTCCCTTATGACCCAGCTCTTCAGAGAATGGCAAAGAAAGTGAAAGTGTAGGAGGAGGAAAGGCAGAGAATGCAACTTTCTCACTTTGCATTTTAAAAGTGCACATGGCAGGGCGTGGTGTCTCACGCTTGTAATCCCAGCGCTTTGGGAGGCCAAGGTGGGTGGAGCACTTGCGGTCATGAGTTCGAGACCAGCCTGGCCAACATGGTGAAAGCCCGTCTCTACTAAAAATACAAAAAAAATTTAGCTGGGCATGGTGTCAGAGCCTGTAATCCCAGCTACTTGGAAGGCTGAGGCGGGAGAATTGCTTGTGCCTGGGAGGCGGAGGTTGCAGTGAGCTTAGATTGCGCCATTGCACTCCGGCCTGGGCAAGAGGAGCAAAATTCTGACTCAAAAAAAAAAAAAGAAGAAAAGAAAAGTACACACTTATGTAGAGAAACCACAAATAAGACATCACAGCACAGTGGAATTATCTGGATTTCCAGCTAGTGAAGCACATGACATCCCTGACTTGCAGCTCATGCAGAAAATCTGCTAAATTCATTTAATTTGATTCAGTGGAGGAGGTTTGCAGTCAAGCAGGCTATCCCCAAGGAATTCTACAGTTTGTTAATGATTTGATCTGTTACCGAAATTCCCGGGTTATTTTTTTAAGAAGCTGCAAAAATGTCATAAAACCATCATGTCTGTCTTTTGATGTCATTTCAATTTGTCTGTAAGTGACAGATGTCTCTTGATCCATTCTGCCCCGTGGGTTCTTGTTAAAATTTGATTTCACCGTTCCTGCCCCTTGCTCGGACTCACAAGGGACTCTGCGGATGCCGCGGGATAAATGTGCCTCCACGTTTTCTAGAACTCTCTCCAGACCTGGGCTTCTTGGCCCAGATTTTTAAAGTTCCTGCGAACACCATGGTTACTCCTCCTTTCTTCTGAAGCGACTCCACACACTTGCATGGGGTGGGAAAGTGGCCCCAAGCCCGGAGTGCATGCGGCTTCCTCTTTTGAATGCAAGATGCTTTTCATCTTGACCACATTCTCCCCCTGTATGGCCCATTCTACCCCACGGCCCCGTCCTGGCACCGCGGGGATGCCGTTGTGAGTCTCTCGGCCCGTCCTCGCTGGGCACAGAGCCCAGGGATGCTCCCTGTCACAGTGCGCAGTGGGACATGCTGCGGCCTCTTTCCCTCTCCTGGGAATCTCCAGGACCCGCTGGGACAGCACAGCGAGATGAAGGTTCGGAGAGGGCGACCTGGCACGGAGCAGGCCGCCACCGTCTTGGCTGTGTCCCATTCGCCTTTCCAGGCCTTTTTTTTCCCCTGGGAAAAGCCCTGAGGAGGAATGTGCAATGGGTGGGTGTTTTCAGATTGGGACGTTAAACCCATGTCTTTGATGGCTCCATTAGTTATGCTCATGTTATCCTCATTTGAAGTGCGAAGGCTGCCCCACACTGTAAGCACGGGAGTGCCACAATGCAGCCATTGTCGCCAGCGTTCTGTAGACCAGAGGGGCCGTGAGCTGCTGGTAGAGTGCCAGCAGTGACACTGCAAAGCCCCTCCTCTCATCTGGGCACCTAAGAGACAGGAGGGATAAGTTACAAGCAGCTAGGAGCCACCCTCCCTCCGTATGATGACTTCTTTGCAGATGAGGAATCAGATCTGAGCAGCTTTGGTGTCCAGAACACTATTGCCATTTGAACTGGGTGCTTTCCCGTGGCTCTTGTTGCTCTGAGTACCTGAGTGCGGGGCATTTTCTCCCCCCACGAACCGGGACACAGCCAGTGTGGCCTCTGAGCTTTTTTTCTGCCCAGACTGAATCGTGGCATTTGTCAACAGCTGACACTGTTCACAGAGGACTTACACATGTCATCTGAAATGTCTACATACTGCTGAAGTACATGCCGGTTGCTTCAATGTGACATTGTGGCGCTTATGTTTTAGGACTTTTGTTTGAGCTCTTCTGGAGCAAATTGGCCCTTACGTGAAAACATATGGACAGGAGAGATCCCAGGTGCTTCAAATTAGCGGAGATTTGGCTAATCCAATGGATTTTGGTATATTCCACATAAACAAAGCTCATTAAATCTGGGGCCAACCTTGTACCTGACATTAGCTGACTAATCCGTCTTAAGAATTTCCCACACTCACAACAAAATATTCATTCCTAATCTTCGGATGTGTCTGTACCCCTTCCCTGCCCCCAGACGGTTTTGACTTTCACTACTTCTTAAAACTGCATGATTGTTTATGGGCTTCTCAGTTTACCTGCCTTCTTTAGGTCTTCCTCGTTATTATGGTGATGAGTATCCCTGCTAAGTTTACCTGTCTTCAGATCGTTCTGTTGGGAGGTTCAGATGCGAATCCAGCAATGGAAAAAAACAAACAAACAAACCAAACAACAAAAAAAACCCTGTCCACATTATACATTGAGAACAGATATTTATGTTCCTATGAATGAATATTAACAAAGATACACGATCTCGCCTGAAGTGGCTGGATGCTCATTTTACAACGTTCATGTTCCTGGAGGTATGTAAACGGAGGCCTGCTACAGATGTTCAGCCTCATTGAGTGGAAACCCTGCCATTAACGGGCAACTGTAGCAATGCTCAGACAAACAAAGCTGCGAGATAAAACAGGCCCAGTCAGAGTGGAGGCGTGCGCATCCATGAGTCAAAGCTCTCCCTGCAAGTCACCTGCAAATCCGGGTTAACCTTTCCATCACACTATACTCACGGCGACACACTCTTTCTGTAGCCCCATTGCTCCAAAGTGTCCCAACTGATGCATATTCTATAGGCAATTACTGCTATTTAAAGTTGGGGGACCCAGCTTCATACTGTATTGGGAGTGTACTCTTAATAGTGGGACCCAGTGAAATATCAAATAATCTACATCAAGATTTCAGAACACAGAAAATTGCTTCTTAAATTAACAATATATTCTATAAATGTAGTATTATGCTCTTTGCTTTCCATTTTGCTGGTAGGTTCTGCTTTAGCAATTCAAATTTTAAAATAGGATTTAGGTAAAGAATCTAAATAAATATAATTATGCACTGCCTGTAACAGTTTTTTTTTTTTCTTAAGCAATGGAAGAGAATTGCTTTCTCAAGACAGTGCCAGGCAAGAAAATTGTCACAGAAAACCAAAGCAAAAAATAATCTACATAAAAAAATGTATAAATATATTCTTTATATCTATGGCAAAAGAATCACACTGTTACTTTATGAAAATTCTTTAGAGCAAGTTTCATGGAAATTTAATTTCCTTAATTATGGAAACAACTGTAGTAGATTAACTGAACAATAATAGAATTTCATATCACCACCCACAAGGATTCTGGATTACTAGAATAAATTAGTGGGTTTTTTTAATCAGAAAGAAAATGTTATGATTATTTTAAAAATATCTATGTCATACTGTAAGGAACAGGCATTTTAAACCTTATGGCTTGTAACTTTATTTCTCTAAGGGTTGAAGCTCAGAATTTACATTCTAAGTCAACTGTTTTGAAGAAAAAAAAGGAAAGCGATGCTCCTTGAATTCCATGACTCTTATCTGCTTTTATTATCTTCAATGATCTGAGAAAAAACCCACACAACCTTCCCTTCTGCCAGCCTTCATTGGCCGTAACCCTTTTTTGTTCCAAATCCACACTCGGGGCCATGCACGGTGGCTCACACCTGTAATCCCAGCACTTTGGGAGGCTGAGGTGGGCGAATTGCCTGAGCTCAGGAGTTTCAGATCAGCCTGGTCAACATGGCAAAACCCTGTTTCTACTAAAAAATACAAAAAATTAGCCGGGCACAGTGGCGTGTGCCTGTCATTTCAGCTACTTGGGAGGCTGAGGCCGCAGAATCGTTTGAACCCGGGAGGTGGAGGCTTCAGTGAGCTGAGATCGCATCACAGAACTCCAGCCTGGGTGACAGAGCGAGACTCTATCTCAAAAAAAAAAAGAAGAAAGAAAGAAAGAAGAAAGAAAAAGAAAGAAAGAAAGAAAGAAAGAAAGAAAGAAAGAAAGAAAGAAAGAAAGAAAGAAAGAAGAAAGAGAAAGAAATCCGCACTGATCCCTCCTCGTACTAGCATGCCCTGGTACTTTGGAATAACAAAGAAGAAAGAAAAAAGGAAACATGTGGCTGGTAGCGACTTTAGAGACCATCTAGTCCAACACTTCCACCATGCTCCAAAAGAAACAGCGGCTGCGAAGGCAAAGGGACTTTGCACAGAAAATGGGGCGAGAGGCACGCTCAGGGCGGGTGGCTTCGGGAGCTGGAGCGGCCAAGCCCTTGGACTTGAGCTGCGTCTCTAGCGGGTGAGCCCGGGCACTGTGCTTCCTTCTCCTTCTGTTCCCCACCTGCCTCCAGCGCCTCATGTGGCATGTGACCCACTGCTCCTGGGCGAGGCCAGGCGGGCGAAGGTGCCTCCTGGTGGCTGTGTGGCTCTCCAAGGCGGGGAAGAGACTAAGGGGTAAGCACACTCTTTCTTAGGTCTTGCTGGCTTGGGAAAGGGAGGATGAAAACAGAACTACGAAATGACTGAGGTTTCCTTCTCTTTGCCTGGATCCCTCAAACCAGTTTCCACGCTGAACCCACGTGCTGAGCTCAAGCGTGTGCCAAGGGTCTGAGAGCAGCAGGGATGTCCCTGGCACCAGGTCTTAACTCCCGGGGCAGAGAGGAGTGAGCTGACCACGCCGTGGCCTGAGTGTCCACCTTCAGAGAGTCCACACCTCCGCTTGGGGCTTCTCCCTGTTGAAATGCAGCGTGTCCGCCTCTTTCCGAGTCCTCCATCTGGTCCCGGTTCTTCCTATGCAAATTCATTTTGTGCCCCTTGCCAACGGAGCCGCCGCTCCTGTCTTCCTGATTTCCGCTTTCTCTCCTCGCAACCCGCGAGCTGCTGCCGCGTGCGTTTGATCAGCTGTCTTCCCCGGACACGCTTCTCCATCCTGCATCCCATTCAGCCTGCAGCCTGGGCAAATCATGATGTCTTCTTGACATCTTAGACAACTCCAGTCCAAACACCGTCTCTCATCTCTTCTGCACGGTTTGTATTTATATTATGCACAGTTTAGTGCCCATATGAGAAATCTGAAGGAATCAGTGACTGCAAGGACAGACGCATGACCGCAACTTCCCCTCTCCAGTCTCAGCTACTGCTCTGTGAACAGCAGTCAGATGTGGAAGTTGAAAACTTAATGATATTTTTTTTTCTGTTTCTTGTGCACCTAAAATACTGTAGACAATAAATTTGTCATTAGAGAAACAAAAATGAATGAATGGATAAATAGATAAATGAATGAATGCCAGACCCATGTTGAGGTACTCTAATGAATTAATTAAATTTAGACTTTGTCTCAAGGAATTTGTAATATAAAAGGGAATATAAACTCTTTGCAATTTTCTCTTGTATAAAACAGAATGACCACCCTATCATAAATAATCTGGGAGCTGACAGAAGAGAAAGACTAATTATGTCTGCCTCAGAAAAGGCTTCATAAAGAAGACATAATCTGAGTCACTTCTGAAAGACTAGGATTTAAAAGGTGGAAACAGTCTTGAGGAACATTCCAGAAACTTCTGAGAGGCAATAAATACTGGACAGGAGCAAAGGCATGGAGGGCTGTGAGCTGTGAACCCCTTAAAACCGAGTCCGTGTCTTGTGTGTTTTCATCTTTGCTTCCTCAACTCAGGGCCTGGCTGTAGCAGTCATTAGGTGAGCATTTGGTGCTATGTGCAGGGGTGTATCTTGAGAAGGTGCGAAATGTGGCTTTCCCACGTTTTCGGAGAGGTGGGAAACAGTTTCCAAAAGCAGGCTGAGGGCAGGAGACTCTGAAGCTCACCTCAGGAACACAAGACGTGATTCCAGGGGTGAGAAGGGCTGACGTATCGGTTCTGGTCCTTATTCTTCTACTAACCAGCTGTGTGACCTTGGAGAAGTCTGACCACTGGCCTTAAGGCTGCTTATCTGTAAAAAATACGTGGAAATGGGGTCGTGTGCCCGCGAGGTTTCTGCTAGTCACCATCTGCTGCTGGCTGTCTCTTCGAGGTTCAAAACCACCAAGGAGGGGGTGGGAGGTAGGGGCGTTGCTCTCTCCCCTGCTTCATGATGGTCCAGCTGTGTGCACAGCAGCTCCTCCCTGGGCTATTGGAGGCACAGGGCCCAGGCCACAATACTGCCAGGAACCCATGGAAATCGTACAACTCTCATTTGTTTTAAAATAAGAAGACAAAAATGAATATAGTCATGATGAATTTAGCTTGGATCATATTCATGTTTACATCAACTCATTTAAAAATACACCTTTTAATCTTTATGTGAACGAACCAACCCACCCCCCATCCCAAAGAAAATGTGCCTGGGGCCATGGACGTCATGTCCTTGTGCTGATTCCTTGAGCTCCTCTGTGAAGCCCGTGCTGGTGGCACAGAACTGAAAAACACTGATAAGGGGCCTGCCCTCATGGAACTTCTATCTGAAGGCATGCAGCTGGGCTGTGCGATCGACTAAACAGACTCACAAAACATCACCTACATGCACGGTTTTTGTCATGAATAGGGTATACTTCTAGAACACCAGCAAATCATGTTTGCACCTAAAAAGCAAACGTAGATCGACATCCAGGTAATCCTGTTGAATCCTCAATCCAGCCGGAAAGGACAAGCTCCTGCCAGCATCGGAACAGTCACTGAAGCTGTGTGCAGGCGGGTGCGTGGGCAGCGCCAGGCTCACAGAGTCTGCTCCTGGGGCAGCTTTGTGGTTAAAATGCATTTGGGAAAAGAAATACTCATAGGTTCTAGGGAAGCTGTAGAACCCAGTGCTACTAACTAGGGATGTCGTCCGATGTGTCAAGAGCCATTTTTTATGGGATGACTCACCTTCAGAGGAACAAGAAGAAAGCGTTGCTTGTTGTATAAAAGTGTCCGCGCTTCTGGCTTAGGAAAGACATTGCTAAAAGCAGGCTCTGTTTTTATTCTCCGCAACCTGGCCACTGCGGTGCTGGGCTCTGCTGCCAACGAGGAAGCATGCCCAAGTCTGGTCAGTAAATTCCACCAGCTAGACAGTCCCAGCTGCTGTTCCAGGATGTGCTTTCTCATTGTTCTCTGACAGGTGACCCTCCCCTGAACCCAGATCCCGAGGGTTTTCTAGTGTGGTGAGTCAGTCATAACACGAAGTGGACCAGTGTAGCCGTTGCTGGGTGTGGGTACAGGGGCATCAGGTGCATTCACATTGTCGGGCAGCCATCGCCTCCATCCGTCTCCAGAAAGCATGTGTCTTTCCCGAATTGAATCTCTGTCCTCATCAAAAACACTGACTCCCCAGTGTCCCTTCCTCACCCCCTGGCCACTCCCGCTCCATTTTCTGTCTCCATGAATTTCATGACTCGCGGGATGGCCTATGAGTGGAATCATACAGAATTTGTCTTTCTGTGTGTGGCTTGTTTAGCTTAGCATGCTAACTGCAAGCTTCATCCACGTTCTGGCAGGCGTCTGAGCTTCCTTTTCAAGCAAGTAACACTCCACTGTAAATGGATATACAATGTTTTGCTTATTTGTCTGCTGATGGACACGGGGGAAGTGCCCACATTTTGACTATTGTGAATCACGTTGCCATCAGCATGCATGTGCAAGTATCTGAGTTCCTGCTTTCAATTCTTTTGGGCATATTCCCAGAAGTGGAATTGCTGGATCATAAGGTAATTCCACGTTTAATTTGTTGAGAAACTGCTATGCTATTTTAATGCAGTGGCTGTAGTATTTCACATTCTCACCAGCAGTACACAAGAATTCCAATTTCCCTGTGTCCTACAAAATTTTACTTCCTGCTTTTTGTCTTTATAGCAGTCATCCTAGTGGCTGTGAAGTGGAATCTCATTGTGGCTTTGATTTGCATTCTCCTAATGACTAGTGGGGCTGAACATGTTTTCATGCATCAGGGCTTTTAATTCTGTGTCTGCTTCAGTTTGGATGGCTATTGCTGCAGTGAGAGGCGTGTCAATAAATAGGAATGTTCATACTGGGAAGCTGAGAGAAACTTGAGGGATCACCTAGACTCGCTGATAAGGGTTGGCTCTGTCCCCACCCAAATCTCATCTTGAACGGTAGCTCCCATAATCCCCATGTGTTGTGGGAGGCACCCGGTAGTAGTAATTGAACTGTAGGGTGGTTACCTCCATACTTCTCTTGGTAGTGAGTGAGTTCTCACGAGATCTGATGGTTTTATTCGGGGCTTTTCCCCTCCTCACTCTCCTTTCTGTGAAGAAGGATGTATTTGCTTCCCCTTCCACTCTGATTATACGTTCGCCAAGACCTCCCTATCCCTGCAGAACAGTGAGTCAGTTAAACCTCCTTCCTTTATAAATTACCTGGTCTTGGGTATTTCTTCATAGCACTGTGAGAACAAGCTAATACACCAGCACTTTTCAACTGTGAGACTTTTGCAGAAGCAGCACAGTGGTGGGCGGGCGGCTGGGCCTGGGCGAGGGGAGGTTGGCGGCACCTTCCCCTGGCTCCCTCTGTCTCCAGGGTGGGCTCCAGGTCTCCTTCAGGAAATGCTGCTGGAAACTGCGGGGCAAGGCCAAGCCCTGATTTTACAGATGGGCACGATATGTATCTAAGGTCCTACGGCCTGTGAGTGACAGAGCGAGGACTACAGCTCAGGCCTTCAGGCGTGTTTATTTTCCATGTCAGCCACCCGCCGCTTTCAGTGATGGAGTCAGGCAGGGAGCGCTGAGCGTCTGGGAGGAAAGGAGGACTCCTGCTCTGAGAACACAGAGGCTCCACCACCGGGGATGTCACAGTCTCAGGAGTAATTCCGATCAACTTGATAGACATTTATCTGGAGACACCCAAGGGTCGGGTATGTCAGAGTATGTAGATATTAATAAACAAAGCTCTCATCTCATAGATATTCACAGCAGCAGAAATAAAACCATAGACATTTGCAAACAGTTGGGAGTAGGAAGAGGGCAGAGCTGCTGTCTTATGATCGGAGAGTGGGCTCAGGGGAACCCCGGTGTGTGTGGCAGTGGGGGTGGCGGGGTGGTCTGGGAGAAAAATAGCAAACCATTCAAAATAATTAGGCTGACTTTTGACACAAGGAAGAGGATCTTTCGGTGACAGCAAGGTCAGAATGAGAATTAAAATTTGAGGCACATAAGTGAAGACATGTTTACTGGGACCTGGGTGAGGGTACGGCTGAAAGCCCAAGGGGGGTTAGGGGGACCCGGGTATGGGTATAGTTGAAAGCCTGGCGGTGGGGGTCGGGGGCTCTGTCTTTCTGTATTCTGTCTTTCTGTCTTCAGTGTTCAAGAGGAGTTCTCTAGTAGTGTGCCAAGGACACAAAAGGTATAGAATGTTGTAATATGTGCTTGTAATAGAAGAGAATTTTAGCGTTGAAGAACAAACGGTCTTTTATTCACTGTATTTAAAGAATGGCCTTCCTGAAATGAGCTGTGCTAATGCAGACACTAGGAGGGGAAGGGATAATATGCTCATACGTTTACTAGGGACAGGGATAAGCAGATTTTATAGAATCTTATAGGGGAAGCCTAGACGATAAAGTTTCTTTATGAGGAAACTAAAATTGTTGCCAAGAGCACACCTGCTAGATCCAGGAGCAGATTACACCTATACCTGGCTGAGCCCAGCAATGCACCTGACTGAAACTCTGAGTTCTGAAAACCCAAATGTTATGACCATCTCATGCTTAAATACAAGCACAGTTTCTCAACAAAGTTGCCTTAACAATCTAGAGAGTGGCCCTTTCTCCCCTACTCTTCTTTCCCCTCCCTCCCTCCCTCCCTCTGTCCTTCCTTCTTTCCTTCCTTCCTTCCTTCCTTCCTTCCTTCCTTCCTTCCTTCCTTCCTTCCATCCTTCCTCCCTGTTCTCTAGCCCCATTCAGTGTGGAAACCTTTAGTAGGATGGAATTCTAGAGAACCTGAAGTTTTCAGATGTGTGCAAGACTGGTGTTACGCAATATTTAGTGTTGCTTTTCCAATATGGATCCTGGATGATGGGGGAAGATTCAAGATCCAGGGAATAACTTTGAGTGATTATGACAGGAGAGAAGAGGGACTCCTGGGGGTCCACATGCGGTTAGTTCTGAATGGGCTAATGAGTAAAATAAGGAACAACTTTGCACAATGCTTTGGATGCCACCATGTGTTCATGGTGATTCAATACTAAGATTTTCCTGTTGGTGATAGCCTTTCTTTATATACCTTCCCATATGGTAAAGGTGTCCCTAAAGAGTTGCTTGTGAATGTTCTAAATAAGTTCTAAGGTACAATGAAGTGTCTGGGGCATTTCTGGCCAATGAACACAAAAGGAGGGTAATGGTCTACCCACTTCTCTGAAACAGAAAATCTCCAGTATTTCAAGAGATGAAGAGAGCTAAGTTCCTTGCTCAGGATCAAACAGCTGCCTATGGGCAGGGCTCTGGTGAGAACTGAGGCCTTCTGAGTTTTAGACCAACGCCTTTCCAATATGCAATTACTCAGTGGCCGTTGGTGAAGGCCACCCACTCCCTTCTCTCCGGCAATCCAGGTAGTTCTCGTGGTATAGCCTCATCTTCAGGAGCGTCTGAATCAGGTACGGCTCATTCTACTCTGGAGGACATGAAGAAATTAATTAAGCACCAGCAGCGCCCAGCCATCATTTTAAAGAAAATCACCATTTAGATTTTGGGGCTCTCTGGGTGGCCATGAATATGTCTCACCACAGATTATATTGGGTGGTAATTTTCTTCTTGCATGCGCAATGATTCCTCCTAGATTTGCTTTACAATCTGGTGAATATTAAATTGCTATTACAGCGTGGCTTCTTCCACTTCATTTTATTTTACTACCAAGGTTATGGGCTCAATGTTGTAGTTAAGTTTACTTCACTTACAGTCAAAATCTATTTTGGTCACTTGTTAGCTTTCTCTATCTTGTTTGTAAATTGGCTTCTTTATCTGGGGCAAAGCTGGAAGAGACCAGGCCATGGGCAGTAGGCTTGATTTCTTGTTTCAACAGTAGGTAGGTTTCTGCTCTCTGACTGGTGACCTGATTCTCAGACATGTCGTTATTAGTTCACTTTTGCATTGTTATAAAAAACTACCTGAGACTGGGTAATTTATAAAGCAAGAAGGTTTCACTGGCTTGCAGTTCTTCAGGCTGTGCAGGAAGCATGGGTGGGGATGCCTGAGGAAATTTACAATCATGAGGGAAGGCAAAGGGGAAGCCGGCATGCCCCGCGTGGCTAGAGGAGGAGCGAGAACCTGGAAGGGGCGGGGCTACACAGCCTTCAACAACCAAATCTCGCAAGAACTCACGCACTATCACGAGAACAGCAAGGGAGAAATCCGCCCCCATGACCTAATCACCTCCCACTAGGCCCCGCCTCCAACACTGAGGATTACAATTCCATGTGAGATTTGGGTGGGGACACGGAGACCATAGCACCCTGTTCAAGGTGAAACAAATTCATAGGTTATGTTCCCTTGTTACTTAGTTGTTGTGTCCATGAGACTGTATTAATCACATTTCTAGCTCTGCAGACCTGATGCTTTGACATCTGCTCTGCATGGGTTTGCTGGATGCATCCTCTTCTGGACAACCTGTCATGCACCTGAATCACCCTGCAGTGGTTCCGTCCTCCTGCTCCCTATCTCCCCTTCTTGGAAGAAGTCCTGTGAGGCATGCTTTCCACTAGAACCAATCCGGGGGCCACACTTCAACTGCATTTTAATCATGTCCTCACACTCCAGACCTCTATTCTGTTCATCTGCCCTAATCACCCCACAGCCAGATCCCAGACAACTGATGCCAGTCCCGATGCTCTAGAGCCTCCAGAAATTATTCAAACTAGCCAGACATAAGCCTGCTAAGCCTGCCTTGCTATGGAAGCCGTAGTAAAGGCTCTTGCCTGCTTTCCCCTCCCTCTCCCTCCTGGCCTTGGGCTTCCCTGTGTGGCCCTGGGGCTGTGCCCCACCTGTTTCTCTTGGGGTCTGTGAGTAACAAACCACCCTTCCCATGACAGTTGACTCCCAGGTGGCTGGCCTCACCACAACTCAGGTTTTATATTAATAAATAAATGTTAATAATTACATTAATAATAATTAATATTACATCAATATTACTGGCTGGCCTCACCACAAATATATAATTATAATATTAACAATTATATTAATAAGCACTATTACACCAATATTATCAATAAATTTATAAATTTATTTCTATTAATAAATAATAATAATAATAATATTACATCAATAAGCCCACCAGTCAATGGATCCTGTGCTCTGTTCTGTTCTAGGTTCTTTGGGAGATGCAGGAGAATGATCAAAGTTTCATGGATCTTGTATCTAGGTTAGAAAGGCAAAGCTAAAACACATGAAATTATAGAAATAATAGAAAAATATGATGAAGTACTAAATTATGTGTATTTTTTAGCTAAATGCTGCCTGATTTTAGGGATGAAGGTAATCAGTGAAGCCATTAGTTGTGACAATTATTGGGACCTCAAAAACCAGTTAGATGATGACAGATTGCTGGGGATAGACTGATCAGTGTACATTTTTCTTATAAAATGATAACCAGACCAATAAAAAAAGAGGGTGCCCATGCCTATAATCCCAGCATTTTGGGAGGCCAAGGCAACACAATTGTTTGAGCCCAAGAGTTTTAGGCAAGCTTGGGCAGCATGGAAAAACTTGTTTCTACCAAAAAAAAAAAAAAAAAAAAAGGAAAAAGAGGAGATGAGAGGGAACAGAATTGAGATTGGCAATAGTTTATCAGCCCAAGGCTTTGACGATCTAATTAAAATGTCCCCAGTCATCCTTTAGACAGCAGGACACACTACAGGCTGCCAATGTGTGAGTTACTCAAGGAAAACACTCACTGTTAGTGGGTCTGATCCCAGAGTAGCAGCCCCAGTGTGCTGTCGTGTAGCAGGCTGGACTCAGGGGCGGGTGGCTGGGTCATGAAGACCACTTTGGTGAGGACCTGGCCAAGAAAGCAGTGCTAGGAGAGCTTGTTTCCAAATTCAGGCTTCAGCTAGAGCCCTACTCCTAATGGCCTGATTCTTATGTGGACTTCTCTGGGTTCCCAGTGTTTTAATCTTTTCCACGTTTTACTCATGCATCTATTCAGAAGAAGTTTAGACTCCATATCTTTTCTTGACTCAGACACAGCTCCTTTTTGGGGCGAGGGGTTTAGTATGAGAATGCCTCCCGAGCTCACAGTCCCTCTTCCTACTTGTGCTTTAGTGAAGATGAATTATTTCAAAGGTTGCTGCTTCAATTTGCTTCTTTCCTTTGTCTTCACAAAACGCTTTTAGAAAACTTTATACTGAAATGCTACTAGAGGTTTTAAAATGAGTGAGCCTAGAGTTTGTGGCCACACAGAAATGCACGTTTCTATTTACCACAGGTTTGTTTTAGGGGTTGGTATAGTTTGGCTTGTCCCCACCAAAATCTCATCTTGAATTGTAACTCCCATAATCCCCACATGTTGTGGGAGGGACCCAGTGGGAGGTAATTGAATTATGGGGGTGAGTTTTTTCCATGCCGTCCTCATGATAGTGAATAAGTCTTACAAGATCTGATGGTTTTATAAAGGGCAGTTTCCCTGCACATGCTCTGTTGCCTGCCACCATGTGAGATGTAACTTTGCTCTTCACATTCCGCCATGATTTTGAGGCCTCCTCAGCCATGTGGAACTGTGTGTTGATAGCTGCCAATAAATATGCAAACATGTGATGTCAGCTGTGATTTTGTTAGCCCCTTTTTGTGGTATTTTAACAACAATTTACCTTTCATTTGCATGTATTGTCTATGCCACAAGGTCCCCTGAAAAGTGGGGCAGGTGTTTGAGTCATAAAAGATAAATATATCCTGAAATGACTATTGTTTCAAGTGTGTGAATCATTTTAAAGGATATACGCAGTGCAAATAGATGGTGTCACTCTATGTGTTTTCAATAATACATCTGCAAGCAAAGTCATGGGATTCCCTGGGTGATATTAAGTCTGCAAATAGACTGCCACTCACAATATTGTAAGTGAGATCTATATGGTCCCTGTTCTAGAACATGGACATTGACCTGCATTTTCAGCTAAAGCAATACTCATGCCCTTAAGGGAACATACTTGATTTTATTTTGTTAAAACTTTTATTACTGCAAACTTCCTGCATGTAAAATGCACTAGTGAAAATTCTTTTGGTATACTAGCAGCCTGCCTTGCACAAAACCGACAAAAAAAAGATTAAAAATTAAACATTTATGACCCAAGGAACTGCCGAATGGACTATGTTGGGAAGAACATCTGTAACCATAAAACTCAGACTCTTGAAATTTGAATTTGTCTGTTGTGCTGATTTAATTGCTGTGCAGAGTTACTTGTTGGGTCCAGAAAGGGCAATGACTGGGCTGTAAAAAATATTATTCCCTAGGGATTGTCTTGTGCAAATTCTAGGGGGAAAAATTACCTTTCCAATACCCAAATGTGACTTCCATTACCATTAAATGGAACCATGTGTACTGTGTGAGGGAATAATGGACCCCAGAGTAGAGAGATAAAACCGTAATACCGACTCCCTCTGGCATGCCAGGAATATTATTTAACTTGAAGATTTTTAACCTGTGAGAAAAGAGTAAACCGTGTTCTTACTTAATTAAATGAATAATGCAGCTTGTAGATGTGTTCATGAGTGTGTGTAGATTCACAGCTTGACATTAAGCTCGGTTCCACCTTCCCTGTCCTCATCCCATTCACCTGGACCACAGCATCTCCAGTGAGAAACCTTGCCGTGGTCACTCCTGTGGCCTCAACAGTGTCTAGCATAATAGGAAGCAGATTGTAAGATTTTTAGCAAGATACCTGCTTATGAAAATGAGTGGTGGGAAAATGGTTACTTGGTTTTTGTTTAATTCTGTTTTTAGATTTGCTATTTCATTTCTGAGTAGCAAATTTAACATGTTTAAGGTTAGAATCTACCAAGTTTATTAATCTTCTTAATTAGAAAAAAATGCAAGTTGTCTATGTATGAGTTTCCAAATGGTGGCGTTGAGTGGGGTCTCTGGTCTCCGGAGGAGAAAGAAACGATGATGATCTTATCGAAGACTAAGGAACAGTGAGGCAGGAAAGCAGATTTTCTAGTTCTCCCACCAAGTATTTGTGTTATCTCAAATTCTCTTGATTGTAATTTATTATTATGATAAATTATGTATTACAGATAATTATGAAGATACATTATTTATTTATTTATTTAATAAATAAGTCATAATTTATTATTAGTTCTATTGGAGGAGACAATGGAACCCAATAATAATATTTATTATATATTGTATATAACATATTTTTATTATATATTACATATTTATTATTATCGGGTTCTACTGTTATCTCCTCTTTCATTCCCTAGTATTCAATAATAATAGTTATTATTATTGAGATGAACACACTTATCTCAGGAAGTATCCTGATGATGAAATAATAGAAGTGAAACTGTTGTCAAAAATTCAATGTAGACCACATGTTTTTGTAAAAACTATTATTATTTGAGACCGAGTCTCACTCTGCTGCCCAGGCTGGAGTGCACTGATGCCATCTCTGCTCACTGCAACCTCTGCCTCCCGGGCTCAAGCAATTCTGCTGCCTCAGCCTCCTGAGTAGCTGGGACTACAGACACCTGCTACCATGTTCTACTGATTTTTTGTAATTTTAGTAGAGATGGGATTTCACCATGTTGGCCAGGCTGGTCTCAAACTCCTGACCTCAGGGGATCCACCTGCCTCGGCCTCCCAAAGTGCTATGATTATAGGTGTGAGCCACTGTGCCTAGCTGAAAAACCATTATTTTTATAAAGAGTTACTGTTATACTGCTGACTGTATTACAGGAAATAAATCTGACATAGCAAATCTTATCCAGAGTTTGGAAGTGACAGTCATATAGTTTTCCTAGATTGCCTTCCATAAACAAACACAGTTTGCAAATATTTGTTCACTAAATAATAACATGCCACATCAGCACAGCAATACAGGAAACAAAGCAAATCAATCTCTACTACGAAGATAATGAAGACCATTGTGAGATGACACAGGGTAAGTTATAGGAGTCATATAGGAAGACAGATCCAGCACGTTATTAAATGTCTTTACACGTGTCATCTCACTCAACCATGAAAACAACACTGAATCTCGCAAAACATCATTTGGAGTTACATTGTTGCATTCTCATTAACACAATAGTGACAAGCTCATAATGTTATCTGGAAAACTTACTGATCAATCGGCCTTCCTAGTTGATAGGATTGGCTTATTTTTCCATTGCGCTACATAAATAAGAGGTGACTTTCTGAAAAGTTCTAAAAGTGCTGCAAGGTGGGAAAAATGTAGAATTGACTACAGGTAATTTGAGTATTGACCTTAGCAACACTTCTGTTAAATGAGAAGAGGCAAGGGGAAGCTGCGAGGACAGCAGCCATGGTCAGCTTGCTGGGAAGGAAAAGCATCTCTCAGGTCGGACGTCTTCTCCCTTCCGGTTATTAGAGGTAAGCACCATGGAATGACTCCAGCATGAACTTGCAGGGAACATTATTCTTACTCATTAGTTATGGTCACAGTGGCGCCACCATGTGTCATTTGGGACTCTTCTTCCTTAGAGCAATTAACCAGATGAACCAAGGAGAAAATCAATGTGTTCTTTGACACCAGTGTGGTTCTTGGATTAGTCACATCACTTCCTCATGGGAGCTTCGGAGAAGTGCAGACCCTGAGTCCTTCCCACGGGAGCTTGGTAGAAATACAGACCCTAGGTCCATCCATAGGAGGGTAGTAGAAATACAGACCCTGAGTCCTTCCCATAGGAGCTTGGTAGAAATACAGACCCTGAGTCCTTCCCATGGGACCTTGGTAGAAACACAGACCTGGGTCCATCCCATGGAAGCTTGGTAGAAATGCAGACCCTGGATTGTTCCCAGAGGAGTTTGGTAGAAATATAAACCCTGGGTCCAGCCATAGGAACTTGGCAGAAATGCAGACCCTGGGTTCATCCCACAGAAGCTGGGTGGAAATACAGACATTGAGTCCTTCCCATGGGAGCCTGGCAGAACTGCAGACCCTGAGCCCACTTCGGCTCCACCAAATTGGGGTTTTTCAACAAGTTCTCCAGGTGGTTATGATGCAACATCAAGTTTGAACGCTCTGAGGTGGTGGAAATACCTGGCCTCTTCCCCTCCGCTGCCTTAGGAAGCCTTTTGCAGTGCAGCACTATTTTTATTTCAGTGTCCACAAAGCAGACAGCGAGGGGAGGGAACGAGAGAGGAGGCAACAATAGAACCCAAGTGTCCTCGAATGGGTTTTGTTTTTTCAGACCTGTGGTTCCCAAACCTGAACATGCATCGGGACCACTGGGCGGGCTTGTTAAGGCCCAGCTTCTGGGTCCCACCTCAGAGCTTCTAGAGACGTAGGCCTGGGGGGATTGCGGGGCTTGAAAATTTGCAGTTTTCATAAGTTCTCCTGTGATGCCAGTCCCCGTCCCACATTTGGAACCACTGTCTTGTAGAAACAAACAGGAGACTTTCAACTCAGTTGTTTTTAACTCCCAGGTTGGGGAACACATTTGAACCAATAAACACAATATGTGCTAAATATAAATACAGGGCTAAATAATGCCCTGTAGCTTCACAACCTCGCCAGAGTTGGGGAAGTGGCTGGTGGAAAGAGAAGCAGAAATTTGGGAGGCTGGAAAAGGAAGTGAATAGAGCCAAAGAAGGGACAAAGGAGACAAGGGTGCCTGGAGAGGCAGGGGAGGGGAGGAAGCCTCCCTACGTGGAGAGGAAAAGCCAGGAGGCAAACCAGCAAAACCTCTAAAATGCTAGGGAAGCACCAGCTTTGGGGTTAGCTGAGGTGCCAGTTGGAAGCTTGTTTGTGGGGAATCACCCAGAGAGCCTCTGTCCCTTCTCACGTCTCCTGCCTTTAGAAATGACTGGCTCAGTAGCCGTGGTTCACAGACCAAATCTGCTGACTGTTAAACCTTTGCACTTTGTGAAGACAATTATTGCTAAGCCCTCCATGTTATGAAGCAAAGTTTTTGACAGTCAGAGGGTCTATTCTTTAGTTTAATAAGTAATGTATGTTTTTATGTGCACTGTGTTTTTCTGTAAACCCTTACAATAAAAGTGTTTTAATTCAGCCTTTTAAACTTTAAAATATATGTGTATACATATACAGAAAGATAGGTTTGCTTTTTATCAGATTTCTAAATTTACATAGATTTTAATTCAACAGAAAGATCTGCGTGACCATATTTTTAATAAAATTTATGTCTTTGAATATTGATATCTAATAAAGGCTCATATTTAGTGTTTATTTTATTGGCCCTTTGAAAGAACTCAACCAAAAAGGGCTCATTACTGACCCCGTAAATTTCAACAGCTCTCTATAACTTCTTAGTTTATAGCATCTTTTAAATTAGCAGGCTTTACTGACATACATTTGCAGTTGACATACAATTCTCATGCCATACAATTTTCCCAATGAAAGTGTACAACGTCATAGTTTTTAATATACTCACAGATATGTGCAACCATCACCCATCAACTTTTAGAACATGAATATTCTCATTATCTAAGGAAGTCCGTGCCTGTTACCTGTGGCCACACTATCCCCTCGCCGGTCCTCAAGAAGCGCCAATCTATTCTGCGTCTCTTAGATTTCCCTGTTACGGACATTTCAAAGAAATGGAATCATATGACATGGCCTTTTGTGACTGGCTTCTTTCATTTAGCATCATGTTTTTGTTTTTTAACAAGCTTTTTACTTTAGAATAGTTTTAGATTCATAGAAAAGTTGGGATAGTAATGCTGAGTTCCTATGCAACCTACAGTCAATCCCCCTATTATTAATATCTTCTATTAGTAAAGTGCATTTCTGACAATTGATTAACCAATATTGTGCATTGCTGTTAACTAAAGTCCATACTTTCTTCACATTTCCTTAATGTTTACATAGTGTCCTCTTGCTGTTCCAGGAGCCCATTGAGGAGATTCTGTTACACTTAGTTGTCTAATTTCCTTAGATTCCTCTTGGATATAGCATTTTCTCACTTTCTGTACTCTTTTGATTTATTTTTAATTGGTAAATAAAAATTATATCTATTTATGGCATGCAACATGGTGTTCTGAAGTGTGTATATGTTGTAAAATGGCTAACTTGATCTAATTAACATGTGCATTGCCTCATATACTTATTTTTGTGTGTGTGGTAAGAACACTGAAAATCTCCCAGTGATTTTTCAAATATACAATACATTATTATTATTATTATTTTCTAGTCATACAGGAAGGATTTAGTTTTCATACAATACATTATTTTTAACTACAGTCACCATGTTGTACAGCATTTTTAATAGCTGGGCTTAAATCAATTACTATATTGTGTGCTATAGTTGGAAGAATATATATGTGTGTCGTGAATAAATGAACAATGTGGGCTTCCTGCTCTTCCATTGGCTTCAGTGTCAAAGGTTGAGTTTACATGTCATCGCCTGATGGGTTCTTCCTGTCTGCTGCACAGACAAAACCAGTTCACCGAGACCATGAGATTGCAGTAAAGAAAGAGTTTAACAAATGTGGAGCTGGCCACATGGACCCTTCATGTGAAGGGTCATAAGAGTTTAGAATTGGGAGATCTCAGCCCAGCTGTGGCACCTGGTGTCTGGGACTGGGGATTACGCTCAATGGCAGCTGCCCTTTGGATGCAGATCTGGGCGTGGGGGTTTAGCTCCTAGGCCTTGCATTAGAATCTTTTCATGTGGTCAGCCTCACACAGGGAGACAGTTGTTACTCAAATCAGTCTCCCTAAGGGCTTGGAGGTTAGGGCTTTTCAAGGGTAGTTTGGTAGGCAGGGGGCTAGGGAATGAATGCTGCTGGCTGGTTGGAGATGCAATCACAGGAGGTTGGGGTGCAGTCCTCATGCACTGAGTTTATCTCTTGGTGGGGTCCAAGGAACTGGTTGAGTCACCAGTCGTGAGTCTGGGTGGGGTTAGTCAGTTGCTTCAATGCAAAAGTTTGAAAAACATCTCAAAAGACCAATCTTAGGTTCTACAATAGTCATGTTACCTATAGGAGCAATTGAAAAAGTCACAAATCTTGTGCTCTCTGGTCACGTGACTCCTGAGCAGTGAGAGATTATAGAAAGTATTCCTAAATTACAGCAGAATCCAGGCCTATCTCATAATCCTAATCTTGTGGCCTTGCACTCGTCTTACAAAGGCAGTTTCCACTCCCAAACAAGGAAGGAACCAGTTTTAGGGAGGAACTTATTATCATTCTTGCTTCACAGTTAAACTATAAATTCCTCTCATGGTTGGCTTGGCCTATGCCCAGGGATGAGGGAACATAGCCAGCCCGTGAGGCTAGAGTCAAGATGGAGTTGGCCGTGCCAGATATTTCTCATGGCCAACATCTTGCAAAGGTGGCTTCATTCATAGCAAATCAGAATCACAAAAGGAACACATTTTCAGAAAGAATGGAGCCTATAGGTCACTAAGAGGACTGTATGATTTAATGTAAACAAACACATTACCATTTAAAAAAATGCATAATTCTTAAAGCAAAATGCTTTCACCTGGGTTGGTGTAGTGTGTCTAGGGGTTGAGCCACAGGCTGGATTCTAAGACAAGGCCCACTGTGTGACCAACTGCTAGCTGGATGGTCACCCAGGTTCCTTCTCAGCTCTGTGGTTTACATCAATCAGAGCACCAACCCTCCTAATGCCATGAGGGTAAATAATGCACACACAGTGTCTGCAGGGATCATCAGCAGTGTCACTGCTCCAACAGCGTTGTTAGTAATGAGGGCAATGGGGATGGCAGAGTTGACCAGTTGTTGGGGCTGCCAGGTGCCTTTGGAAGTCCCATTGAACACGTCTGACTTCAGGTCTCATCACAACTGAGTGAGCGTGAAGGCTCCACCAAGTGCAGAGCAGTGAAGGGTCAAGAGAGTTTAGAACTGGGAGATCTCAGCCCAGCTGTGGCACCTGGTGTCTGGGACTGGGGATTACGCTCCATTGCAGCTGCCCTTTGGATGCAGATCTGGGCGTGGGGGTTTAGCTCCTGGGCGTTGCATGAGAATTTCAACTCTGTAATTCACATGGCCTGTGACCTTGGGAAGTTCTGTGTGTCCTCAGCTCCTTCTCTCGCAAATGACTATGGGATTAAATAGTCTCATGATCCTTGCAGCTCTAAGTTATGCAGTCTTTTCAAAACACTATTCAGTCAAATAATGATAACAACAAAGTTTGTAGCCTTTTAACTTTTCATAGCTATACATTGAAGCATGTCATGGAAGAAAAAAGAACTCTATTAACTAAACAGGAATCCAGATAAAAGTTGTTTACAGTATCTTTTTTTAGAAGCAATATAAGCTAGAATTTAAAAGATAACACAATACTCTTGTATTTTTTTTCTGTGAAATAGATGGCAAATGTAAATAAAAATCATCTATATATTTTAAAAATAAATAGAAAAATCTTCATAAAAAAGAATACCTACTCTCAAGCTGAAATCTTTGTATGCCAACCTTGTTCCCAGCTGGTTCAATTTTGCTTTATAGCTGGTCATTTATTAGAGGTCTGTAATGGAAATGCTGAAAGCACTATAAATGTTGCGGTACTAGTGGGTACCGCTGAAATAACGGAGCCTTTAATCACTACCTGTGTGGGGATAGAGGGAGAAGGCTCTCCCAGCATTTGAAGATATGGAAAATTCCTGGAGGAGAAACAAGCATTTGGGGGATATTAGCAGAGTATTTCACCAATGCCTTTTAACCAGAACAGCAGTTTCCATGAAAACAAGAGGTTTGTTGCGTGTGTTGAGTGGAGAATGATTCTAAACAGGTACACGCTATTGTAGCAATTATTCCATAATGCATTACTCTATACTTATTAAGGCTACTAAGATAACAATACTTTGTTATTTAGTATGGTTATCCCTAATTGCAAAACATCTTATGATTTATTATACAGTCTGTGATTAGACCAGGCTGAACCAATCAATACCCCCTTAATTACTAGTCACTGTTATACATGCACTCTACCAATATTTGAATTCAGAAAGTTGTTACGTTATCTCAGCCAGCAGCCAACATTACACATATTTTTGATAAATGCAAAAGGCTCATTTCATCAAAAGAGGAAGCCATTATGCCAAGAAAAATTGAATGCAGTTTATATGGGAGCAGATAGATGACTCCGTGTTAAAGAGAAAATAATTCAATATGTTGATCATATCCCATTCTTGAGTAGAAGAGGGCAGAAACTGTTTGTGAAACCAGCATAAGCTACCAGCAGATAATATTTCATAAAATTAGCATGACTGACTTTTACTGAAGATGCCGTTATTCAAGTGAATATCAACGTCTTCCACTGGATAAAACCAGAGTTGTAACACAGTGGGATTCACAGTAACTAATAAGTCTTATGCCATTGGTTCCAGGCGTGCAGGCTGTTCTTCAGATTGTATCCTCACCAGATAGGAATAATTTCGGCCTTAGGACTCTTAAACCACATTCCCTTGAGAGGCAAATTATTCCCTTCATGAGGCCAAAAAGAGGGATGAAACTAAAGGCTTTGGCTTCTGCCAAATAACACTGAACATGCACTCAGCGGAGCCCAGCATGTGCCGGAGTGAGGGGGCAGAGAGCTGGGCATGCGTCAGCTCAGGCTGGATGGAGGCGTGAGGTCTTCTGAGAGGCCCAGTAAGAGAGGAGGCACATTCGAGGGCCCACAGAGAGATCTTTGCAGCAGACGCTCAGCAGGAGGGACGTGCAGGAAAATGCTTGCTGCTTATATGTAGGATAAATATCATTCCTTTTATATCTCCAACGTTTACTCTATAACTAGGAAATAGTTTCCTGCTTGGTACAAACGTTCCCCACTTGCTTTCATGATGATGAGAAGACATCCCTAAAATCTTCAGATGACAATTGGGGCCGCTACTTTAGGTCACTGCTGACCTCACTCACTGGCCACCTTCCTGGGTATCCACACACACAGCTGTGAGGGGCTCTGGCTCCAGGAGGGAGCTCCCAGCCGAAGTGCAGACCTGCCTGTCCTCTGCTGTCTTTGGTCCTCCCTCTCTGGCTCCTTCTCTCTCTGGCTCCTTCTTTCTTAGTCCTTCCCTCTCTCTCCTTCTCTCTGCCCCTCTTTCTCTAGTCCTTTAGGAATTGCTCCCTGGATCTTCCAGGCTGGCTCATGTTCCGGTGTTTAGCCACCAACACTGTCCCTATTAACACCGTCCTTGATAAGCTCTGTGCTGCTTCCTGTTGCCAGAAAAAAAAAAAAAGAAAGAAAGAAAAAGAAAAGAAAACTATTAGGAATACCTCGCAGGAACTCAGGGCCTCAGGGCTGTGTCAGTGCACCTGACACCGAGCGATTCCTGAGGGCGTATCTTCAACGATGCAGAAGAGAGAGCAAAGTGACCCTGAGCTCATGGGCTTCGGTGCTTTCCCCTGCAGAACTCCACCCACACTGATGGGGGACGCTCCTGTGCCGGCCTAACAGGGAGGGACAGATGTGGTGTGGTCCTCACCGTCCCCTCTGATCTTCCGTGAAGCCACCCTGATGGAATGGACAGATGGGTGCATGTCCAGGTTTGGATCATAACCCCTAAAGGCAATCCCAGGAGATAAAAATCCCCGAAGCCTAAAATCCCCCAAATCACCGTCATAGGATAGTTGCATGGCATAGGAGCAACGACACCTTGTTATTTTCCTTTGTTCAGAGTATAACGAATTCCAATGGAGTCTCCAAAACACCATGACAGACTTGAAATTTGGTGCAATCAACATTTCTAAAAGTGAATTTCAAGTTATTTCTAATAAAATTCATTTCGTTTTCAGACATCCCAATGCATTAGGTGAAAAATTCAGATGAGTGGATTGGCCATGAGATATGACAAGGAAAACTTCAATTGAAAGTGTGGCATTTGCCTGCAGTCGCAGTCCTTCCAGCTGACGACTTTCCAGGGACGTTAATGAATTAAAGCTGCCTTTGCCTGAAGGAGCCCACGAAGCTCTTGACTGCTGGGAAATAATTACGTGTGAGGTAGGATAGAAGGACGCTCAGGCAACAGTGTGGCTGCTCAGGCTTTCTTTACAGATCTGTGGTCCGCACATGAGTGCACACAGAGCAGGTTTCTGCATGCCCCAAACTACACAGAAGCGCAGCGCAGAAGACAGGAAAACTTACTAGGAAATGCCCACGGCCACCGGTGTCAACTCATAGAAGAATTCCAGCCAGGCACGGTGGCTCACGCCTGTAATCCCAGCACTTTGGGAGGCGAGGCAGGTGGATCACGAGGTCAGGAGTTCAAGACCAGCCTGGTCAATATGGTGAAACCTCGTCTCTACTAAAAATACAAAAATTAGCTGGGCATGGTGGCACGCGCCTGTAGTCCCAGTTACTCAGGAGGCTGAGACAGAAGAATCGCTTGTATCCGGGAGGTGGAGGTTGCAGTGCGCCGAGATCACACCACTGCACTCCAGCCTGGGCAACAGAGTGAGACTCCATCTCAAAAAAAAAAAAAGAAAAGAAAAGAAAAAGAATTTTAATCGGAGCAGCACCACAAAGAAAATGCACCTGAATGTATTCCCCAAGGAGAACCATGTCCTAAAAGAAAAAAAAAAAGCAGCTATTGATTTTGACGAAAGACTTCAACATACAGTTACTAATTATGAACAGCCAGCTCTTAGGACCCATCTCCCAAGTTGTCCACAATCTATCCCTGTAAAACACTTTTGCATTTGTCAAATTTTTCTTTTAATTTAGTTTAGTCTCTTTTTCTGATTTGAGTTGTTTTTAACTATTTTAAATTGCGGGCAATTTTTTTTTTCAATTCTCTATGCAGTGTATTTCACCTTTGCATCATTTTCACTGCTGGAGGTTTACATTGTGCAGAGACCTTGAGAGAGTTCTAATCCGCTCAGTGCATTTCTGCAAATGCAACGCTGTAGAACCCATTCTCGCCATGTTTTCATTGTGTGCATGTGACTTCCTCAATAAATGAAGAGCTGTCCTTTGCCCATATCGCGTTGTGAGCAAGTAGATTTCTCCAGAGTGTGCCTCTTTGGGCACTGCATATGTGGCGCTGACCCGCCATGGTTTTTAATCCATCTCATCAAAAGACTTGGAATGTCCATCACAGTGCAGTAGACGATGGCAGTTATACAGCTGTGTGCACAATTGCCCTCTGCGGTGATACATGCTTAAGGAGTGAGCTTCTGGGCTGGTTTCTTTATGAAGATGGACCCTCTGTTTTGCTTGGAACTGGCGGGCCTGTGTGACCACGTTTGTGCACCTGGGTGCCTATGCTTATGAAAATATGAATGCTTCTGCTGTCTATCTTGTCAGGTAAAGTACCTAAAAGTGTTGTCATGCTGTCTATGTTTATCAAGTGAATCCCCCTTTTTAACATGTAAATCAATATACCTTTTAAAGAATTTTATATAATTTAAAATAATTTTTAAATTATTTTCTTCCGGAATAATATTTTTCAGATTTTGATCTTTAAGGATCTCAGCATTCAGAATTCCAGGGTTTAGTATTGTGATTTTTGAGATTATGATGAACTCCCCGTGACATGCACACAGATGTGTACACATGCAGAAGTCCATGCATGCACATGTTCACACACACAGACACACACACAGGGACACATGCCACACACACACATGCATGTGCACATGTGCTGCCCACAGCTTCTGGCCACTTGTGCACATACCATGTGGAGAGAAACTGGCCTGAGCTCTGCTGTGTCTGCCTTAAAATCCTAATGTTTGAAAAGGGGTCACACATTTAATTTTGCATGGGTGACACACTGACTCTGTAGCCAGACCTACATTAATTTTCCTGCTCACCAATTAAAGGATACAGCCTGATTTCATTGTAAAATGTAGAGAATATAAAAGGGGAAATCTGATAGGGTGGTTTTCTGTCTCCCCCTCAGGCCCCAGAGCCTTGGTTTCGCTCACCCTGGGGGTCCCAGCGGGTGTGATGGAAATTCCTGTTGACTTCAGCCTGGTCCCAGAGACACTGTTTCCATCCCCCTTGTGGGTTTCATGAGGGAATGGGAAGGAGACTTGAGGCATGACCCTGGGCCCTATAGGAGGCCAGTGAGAAAAGAAGAGAGGCTGTCTCCTCTTCGGGCGCCTCTCCTTGGAAACAATTGGAGCAAGGAGTGTAAGAATCTCAGCCTTACTCCTTCATGCTGTAGGTTTCATCGAATGGCCCTAATCCTTCACACACCCTTGCCCATGCTCTGTGAAGCCCATAGCATAGTTGCGATGGATGTTTGCAGAGACCTGAACTGGGCTGGAGCTGCTCTGGCCAGCAGGATATTAAACACGGGCACACTGGCAGCATCCGCCGTCAGGGCCACTGGCGCCAGCCCTTCCCCAGGAGACATTTGTAGTTGGCCTGAAAGGTCATGATTGACAATGTGGGCATGTTGGGAGAGACACCTGGACTCACTACTCAGAATTTGAAGAAACAGACCCTCGAGAAGGACACCGTGGTCCACACTGAGAAGGAGCCCAGCAAGGAGCTTGACTACCTGGCATCCTTTGAGAAATTACATGCCACGCACCCAGCAATCCACTCAAAACACAAGCACTGCACTCCCAATTCCAATGCCAGACCCCGAAGTCTTTGGCTTTGTTGGAGGAATGCCTCCACCTTTGAACCTGTATTGTGTGTTAGGTACTGAGCATTCTCAGTCCTAGTTGGTTAGGGTTATTAAACAATTATGAAAACAATTAGGAAAAGAGAGGCCCAAGCAGAGGCTTGCCTGCTGTGTCAGCTCTTCTGGAGCCTTCCTCCACAGTGCTGAGAAGCCCGGTTCTCCTGCAGAGGGGAGCTCTGGCCACCAACACTCTTCCCGGAAACCTGCAGGTGTGCGTCCATCCCTGACCCTCCAGCGTAGCTTGGCATCATGGAGCACAGCTACAGAATAATGAGAAATAAGCACAACCCGTGATTTTAAACTACTGTGTTTGCGAGTAGTCCCTGACATACAGCAATTCTGCAGCAGTTAAATGAATTGTCCAGCGAAAAGGAAGGGTCTCTCTCAGTCTACCCTCTGCAGTGGTGATGCGGATGGACCACACAACCTGATGCCCCAGGCAGTGGCAGGCACTGTTGTTTGCTGTCCATGGTGCTGCCTGGGACGTCAGGAACACTGAGTGGAGTGCCAGGGAATGCAGCTGCCGCACACCTGCTTGTGGCTGGAGGAAGCTGCCCCTCAGAGGCAGTGTTAGTGTCCCGGTAACAGCAGGAGCAGGGCAAAGAGGCAAAGAACAGTGGGGTGGCTTGGGCCTGATTCCAGGTGGGAAGGATGAGGTCTTCTGCTGAGGAAATAAGAGGAGTTTCTATTCTTCTGCAGAAAACAGGGAGAGAGCCCCTGCCCTCGTCTCACTCATGTGTTTCACCTGAGCAAGCTCTTTGGCCAGACACCAAATCCTAACAGAGCAAATGCTCAAGCTTTCTATTACATTTTTCAACTTACCAAAAAACATACTTCTTTAAAACAATAGGAACATTTCAGAAGAAAAGAGATAAACTGGACTATACTTTAAATATGAAAATAAGAATAAAAGAACAGGAATTTAAATAACTTATTGTACTTATTAAGATTTAAGTAATACAGTTTTTTGAGCGAACAGGAGGCTCTTCTTTTCAGTAGAGCAAGTAAATAATATTTATTTAGTTGGAATTTTGTTAGGAAGAGAAAAAGAATCAAACCTTTAAATTATGTTTGTCTGACAGATTGGGTTGTGGCTGTGGGTGCCAAGCAGAACCATCATTTTCTAAAGGGAAAATGTCTTTTTTTAAGAGAATATTCTAGGCATTGCCATTCTCCAACTCCTCATTCTCAGAACCTTGTTATCATTGTTTAAATAAAGCACTAACTAGGATGCCAACTTTAAGCTTAGAAGAGATTATGGTAAATGAGTCTCTCTTTTCAAAAGTGATAAAGTCTTGTTGGTTAGCTTCAGCTCTATAACTGTCCTGGGGAAAGACCTAAATTTCCACCGGAGAGACAAACGTTATATAAAATGTAGGATTTTTAAGAAAAGTCTCTGTAAATGCCACTGATTCACTGCCTCAAGAAGAATCATTTATGCTATGAAACTTTGGCAGTGGTGAAGTCCGACAAACAGACTCAAGGCTACAAATTCTCCCAGAGATCAGGTGACCAATTCTCTGTTCCTCAACTCTCAAGGTTTTGGACTGTCCTGAGTGAATATCTGACTCCATCCCCCAGGTGAGGACCTGAAGCAGAACGCCCACCAAGCCTCACAGCCGCTGTAGTGTACTGGGCACAGAAGTGGCCCTGGGTCCACGAGACTGTGGGATGAGACAACCTGAAATCAGGTTTAAAAAGCAGATAAGCACAGGAGATTCAGAGATGAAAAAAGCTGCATAGAGTTCTTCCCAGTCTGAGGTTTACAATATCTGTGAGAGAAGAGACAACGAGCGTTTAAAGGTAAGCAGGAGCCACAGGAAACACAGTGTGTCTACCAAAATGCAGATGGAACCCTGGGAGAAGAGAGAACGAAACAGAAAACACAGCTGTGAGCCTGGAATTCTGTATTTTCTTATATTATTGTTGCTAGGGTTTCAATGTGTCTCCCCAAAAGCATGCGTTAGAAACGTAACACCAGTGCAACAATCTTGAGTGGTGGGAACTTTAAGAGGTGGTTAGGTCACGCGGGCTCTGCCTCTACGAAGTAATTCATGCCATGAGCATGGGAGTGGGTTCCTTATAGAAGAATGAGTTCAGCCATCTCTTGCCCTCTCTCATCTACATGATGCCTATCACAATGTTCTGATGAGGCAAAGAGGCCCCCCAAGATGCCAGTACCCCCCGCCTTAGACTTCTCGGGCTCCAGAACACTGAGACATAAATATCTGTTTATTATAAAGTGCCCAGTCTGTGGTATTTTGTTATAGCAGCACAAAATGGACTAATAAAAGGGTATGATAAAAATATTTTAGAACAAGAAGAGAAAAATAAAAGGACGGAAGTACGACGGGGAGGAGGGCGGGAGGGAGAGAAGGAGGGAGTTTTGCACACACGAGTTTTTTGTGTGCATTATTTATAATAGCCCAAAGTGGAAACAGCCCAAATGTCCATCAACTCGTGAGTGAGTAAATAAAATGTGGCACATTTATAGAATAAAATACTATTTATCAATAAAGAGGAATGAAATATTGACACATGCTATAACGTAGATGATCTTTTAAAATGTTATGCTTTGCCAAAGAAGCCAGACACATAAGCCCAGATGTTATATAAATCTCACTGATATGAAATACCTAAAAGAGGCAAATCTACAGAAACAGAAAGTAGATTAGCGGTTGCTGAGGGGGAAGTGATCGGAGTGACACCAGGTGAGGGAGGGAGAGAAGGAGGTGGCGGAGACACCTGAGACTCCAGTTTCCGAGGAGAGTTTGGGAAGATGGTGGGATTCCCCCATCCAAAGTGACCAACAGAGAGGTCTTTGTCTCCAGGATGGACCTGCCTTAGGTCACCTGCATGCTTTGTCCTTGGCTGGGGGAAACAGGCCTTTCCACAGACACGTGGAGATGGGTCTTGGGGCACAGTGGCTGGGACTCCAGTTAGTTACACTTCCCTCAGGGGCCAGACAGAGGTAGGTTCAAAGTTGCCATGCCATCTGCAAATGACAGGCCACAACAACAACAAAGAAAAGTTACAGAAAAAGATTGGAAGACTACACTGAACAGATAAAAACTGACTTCACCTTTGGTCTTAACCACATGTAAAGAGTAGTGGCATTATTTTTAATGGGGCACTACAGCTGCAAAAGACATTCCCTGCCATCTAGGATTCTCTTTCACTTACAGACAAATTTCCTAAGTCATCTACCCAAGATTCTGGAGAGTCCTTGAGACAGATGGGAGCTTGATCCCGGAGTCGTGTGCACCTGTTTGGAAATGAAGGCAATATGTGCGAGGCTGTAAAGAAATCTAACTCCTAGGTTGAAGGGAAGAGCTGAGGATACCGGAACAAGGACCCCATCTATGACCGTTCTTTGCTGTTCTCGGAAACGTGGCGTCAGCTTGCTTTGATTCAGACTGCCGTGTCAATTATTTGTTCTTGGAACTTGGGGTTTTGAAAACAACACAGTTTTCTATTCCCGCATTACTTCCCTTAGAGTAATGGTCTCCAAGTCCATACAGGTTGTGGTGTATATTCTCATTCATAGCTGAGAGCTAAGCTATGAGGGCACAAAGATTTGAGAATGATACATTGGACTTCGGGTACTCAGGAGAGAGGGGGGTGGTAAGGGATCAAATGCTACCCACTGGGTATAGTGGACACTGTTCAGTGATGGGCATGCCAAAATCTCACAAACCACCAATGAAGACAGGGAAACACAAGGAGACAGCTAAATCCAGAATGTGAGAGATTCCACAGGACGAATGACTCAGTTTCTTCATTTCTTTCAAAGACCCAGGAAACAAATGCTGTGAAAAAAAGAAAGGTGGAGCTAAGGAATGGAAGCTGTTGTAGACTAAAGGAAATGTAAGAAATCCACAAACGCAATGTGTTCCACACTGGGATTTCGATATAAACAAACCAATGGGGAAAAGACACTTATTTGGATACAATCAGTGAAAATTGAACACAAGACTGGGCATTTGATATTATTAAGAAATTGTTGCCAATTTTCTTGAGAGTGAGAATGGCATTGCGATTAAATATAAAAACATTTTTAGGAATATAATAAAACATTTGTGGAAAAAGTGACTTGTTTGAGATTTGCTTTAAAGTTTTAAAGCTTAAAAAAAGTGGAGGTTGATAGAGATCGATGAAAGAAGAAAGAAAAACATTGGAAATTGGTGCAGATAGATTATGAGTGCATGAAAATTTACTAAATTGTTTTCTCTAATATATGTACGTTTAAAATGTACTATCATAAAATGTTCTTTAAAATAGCGAATAATGTCTGGTGGGTAATCAGAGGTACTTATGATTGTTAGGTTGAGATATTGTGGAAGTCATTATTCTGATAGGGATACAGACAGACCTTGGCATCAGAATCACTTGAGTTCAAGTCCCGACTCCTCCAGGACTGACTGTTGGGTGTGAGGTGAGCTTCACAACCTCTCTGAACTTCAGTCTTTTCAAATGGGATATGGAGATTAAAATTAAGCTAGATCCTGTACCTCAGGACACAGAGAGCCCTTAGGGTCGGTTGAATCAATGCATCAATAAAGGAAGGAATGTATGAAGGAATGGTTGACACAAATCTTCGGATAAACGACAGAGCTTTTAGTGAAAGTATTGACAAAGTAGCGTCTGAAGAGCACTTGCCTGAAGTGCATCCATAAGGAGAGGAGGGAGCTGGCCTCCCGCTTCTGCACGCATCCCCTGCCCTCATTTGGAAGTGTCTGTGTGGATGCAGAGTCTGGGGTGGGTGGGGGATGTGGGGCATGGTTGAGATCATTCCTAAGGGGACCTGCAGGTCCCAGTGAACACTGAGATAGAGGAAACTTCACCAAATGTTCATGAAGTACGTATTTTGAGCGTATGGAAGGCACCTTCTATTTGGAACTGATGCCAGGTATTATCTTAGTCTGCTCAAGCAGCCACAGCCACAGCAAAATCTCACAGACGGATGGCCCAAACAGAAGACATGGATTTCTCACAGTTCTGGAGGCTGAAAGTCCAAGATTAAAGTGCCAGCAGTTCTGGCATCAGAGAGGACTGGAGGTTTGCAGATGGTCGTCTTCCTGCTGTGACCTCACATGGTGTCAGAGAACACAGAGAGAGAAGGAAAGAACCCTCGACCCATTCATAAGAGCTTCACTCTCATAAAAAAGTCACCTCCCAGAGACCCCATCTTCAAATACCATCACACTGGAAATGAGGCTTTCAACACATGCAGTTTGAAGGAACATAACCGCTCAGTTGATAGCAGGTACCATGTCTTTCTCTACATAGATCTGCAATATTTAGCACAGTGTCTGAGTTTTAGTTACAACAAGATAATCATTTAATGAACTAAACTTATCTTAGAGAAATTCTAGTCAGATTCTCATATTGCAGTTTGCTAGAAAGCCACATTTCTCAACGGGAATAGGAACTGCAAATCACTTGTTTAAAAAAAAATCTCCTTGTGACACACGCATCTATGTACACACGTATTCACATCCCCCGCCCCCACACATGCTGACCTCTCGAAAGACCGTCGTGGAAGGATAACTGTTCTAAACCTCTGGAGTGCTGGCCCATGGGAGAATTTGTCAGTGACAGTTTTAGGAAACTCTTTGGCTGAGAAACCCACGCTTTTATATCAAAAACATCACATTGCTTAATTTTAGCTTTATGGTACAAAAAAAAAATACCTTTGCAAGACTTTCAAAGGCAGACCGGCTTGGTCACCATCTACGCCCCAATAATTAGCAAACAGCCACTGCTACCCTGGAGGTGATCTAACCAACACCGCAGCACCACGACCACTACCCTGCCAGGGGTCCTGGCAGCCAAGGTGGGGGATTCCAGGGTTTGGCAGTACTTACAGAAATGCTATAAAATCTCGGAAAATTGTTTTGACTGTTGCCTTTTGCCCTTTTGTGCAACTTTTCTGCACTGTAGTTATTGTATGGCTTTGCATTTCTTGTTTTTTTACACTCATGACTTTAAAGTGTTTACACACCAAATAGGGCAATCATCTTTTTCTCATTGTACATGCAATATTATAACACACAGTTTTGGTGCTTTTAACAATATTTATGCTTTCTGTTATTAAAGAATGTTTATTTGAATTATATACTTTAAAATAATGGGTAGTATTCACATACAGTGCTGCATACACCCAGTGCCCATTTGTAGTTTGTTCAGGCTCCATCCTAATAAACCACCCGTGGTGAACTCCAGTAGCAATGGGGCAAAATCCCCCGTCCAGGGATGGGAGCTTTACCTGGCTGGGTGCCTGATTGCAGGCTGGGCTTGCGTGTCTAGGAGTCATTTGAGTGAAGCTCCTGGGGTTGGATGATCCTGGCCTCAATACGGCTTTCCTACCACTCAGATGTGTAACATCAGGTGACTTGCTTCAACATCCTAAACATTTTCCTCATGTTTAAGATGGAATTAACAATAGTGTCCACTTTGTTCATGGTAACGTTTCCATACTGTTAGAAGGGAGAAAAGGAGAAATAAAGAAAATAAAATAAAAAGAAAGGAAGGGAAGGGAAGGATAAAAGGAAAGGAGAGTAGAGAAGAAGTTCATTTCTGGTCTCCACTGTGGGTCCCCCTCAGCTAGATGGGCTGAAGACACGGTTGCCTTCGGTCCATCATCAGAAGAATATTTTGCAAGCAACCTTGTAAGCATTCAAAGGGAGAGCAGGGCTCAATATTTCCTCCACCTAATGCAGACACAATGAAAGCTGATGTTTATAAAGTGGGGAGATCATAAGCACTGAATATTGCTCATTAGTTTAGAGAAACAGTAGCATGTATAATAACAAATAATTTAGAAAGGCTGTTCAGTGATTCTTATTTACCCTGCCCAATAATATATGAACAAAAGGCAGGTGATAAAATTAGAAGACATCCCATTTAGAACAGATAAAAGACAACACTGTGTTGTTTACTCACCATGTAATTATCTTGTAAAAGTCTTCACTACAGGATATTATTGTGACGAATAGTTTCAACTAAGGATGAGGCATTTATAATAAGCACAACATGTGTAGTTCAAACCCTATGCAGCTGTATACCACCGCATGGAAGATGCTAGCTGAAAGTGGAAAGAGTAAGAGGGAAGGTCCCAGAATATCCAAGACTCGAGGTCTGCCAATTTCCTCAGACATTCTTAGTTTAACTTTCCACGTCTAAGAGAAAGTGTTTTGCTGTGTATTTATTTTTTCTGTTTTAGGCTACTTCTCTATCTTTTACATTATGTGAAAACAGAGGATTATATTCAGGCTCAATGTTTTCCTGAGATTTTGGCTAAGTGAATTAATTTGGAAAAGAATTGCAAGCAGAGAGTATAGTAGACGATAAAGATGATCAACCGTAGTTGTCTTGGTTGCAGAACTGATGATTTAATCTCTGAAGGACTCGGCTGGGAGAAAATGCTCCAAACTGATTGCCTGCATTGGTGAAATAATTCTGACTATTACTAAATTGCTATTTCTCTTCTAATGTGGATAAAGTCTGAATAAATGGTATGCTTTTCTCTAAAACATCTGAGTCTAATTTCTTTTAAGGACATGATGACCATTAGCCTGTAACAACTAACAGTTAAAATGAACGTTTCACCCCTGTAGTTTGGCTATAACCAAAGCAGTGAGAGCTTTAGTCAAACCAGTTCCCTGGCATTTTAAAAATTACAGCAGCAGCAATAAAAACACCAAATATTAATTTTTACACAATTCTAGTCTATTACACTCAATTTAGTTAAAGCCATTTGAATATGTAGATATAACTTGACTAAGCCTGATTTTGCTAAACCTGTATATAATTAGAACTATGTCTTATATCAGGCAGTAAAGCACCTTATCTAGAAAGCCTTTTGTGTTTACAAATGAGAAATTAATATACACATATAAATATATGTGTTTTTAAGTGTGAATTTGCATGGTTCCTCTAAATCTAGTTTTAATATGGTCCAAATGAAAATAGTGTCTTATTAGACTATTTATATTACCTTTGTATTGCTACTCAATTTGTTGTTTTTCCTTGTTAAATTGAATAGAAACTAAGCCTAAATAGCCATAGAAATAAACATTAAAAAAGTGTAACACATTTAAAATGTGCCCTATCTCTTTAGAAACAGAATTGACTCTGTAAATGAACTGTTAATAATAGATGTCTTTTTGCTTTTAAAAATTGCACAAAAAGAAAGAAAGGGATAAACAGGGACTCTATTTTCATACACTGGTTCAGTGAGTGGATTTCAAAGTGTTGCATTGCACTAGGTTCTCAGGTTCTTGGGGAGCCATGGGTAACTTAGAGATTTAGATGGTAAGTTACACGCACACACACACACACACACACACACACACACACACACACGCATCCTCAGCACCCACCCACCCCCGCACCCCCGCCACCCCCCCATTAGTCTACAGCCCTCACTCACACTTTCTTCCCTCTCATGGACCCTTCCCAGTGGCTGCGCCTCCCTTTAAACAGACTCTGATGCTTATGCTTACTTTATTTGGCCAAGCAACGCTAATCCAATTCCTAACCTCCAATGTTCTCCAGCTTTGCTTCTAGAGCAATGCAAATCCTGCTGGCATGGATGACCCGTCTGTGTGGTGTTCAGTCCCACCTGGGTCCATTCTTTCCACAGCTTGCTTTATATCTACAGGATGTGGAATCAGCATATTAAAAGACTTCTCAACCTTCTCACGTTCACTGCGGCTTTGCTCACAATAGCTAAGACATGGACTCAACCTCAGTGTTCATCAAGGCATGAATGAATAAAGACAATGGGGTACATATGCACAACGGAATACTATCCAGCTTTGAAAAGGAAGAAAATCCTGTCATTTGCAGCAACACGGGTGAACCTGGAAGACATATTAACTGAAATAAGCCAGGAACAGAAAGACAAATACCACATGACCTCAGTCATCTGTGGAAAATTTTAAAAAGTTGAACTCACTGAAGCAGACAGAAGAATAGTGGCTACCAAGAGCTGGGGGATGGGGAATTGGAGGTGGGGATACAAAATTTGATCAAAGGATACAAAGTTTCAACTGGAAAAGAGAAATAAATTCAAGAGATTATTGCACAGCATGGTGACTCTAGTTGATAACAACTATTATATTTTCAGAAAGAAAAGAAAAAAAAGAACGAAAGGGGATGTAATACCGTTGTAAGAAGCATAGAAAATGAAGAAATAAAAGTAAACCCCATTTACACCCTGTTTTGAGCTGTGCTATTCCAAGGCCAGGGGGAATCTTTAAAGAAACCGTGGCCTTGGAACAGCACAGTTGAGACAAAATTCTGTGTCCTGTGGAAGAGAAAAAACTCCATGAGTAGAAATAATCAGAAGGGCTCAGAGGGAAAGTAAAAGCTGACTTGTGCGGTGAGGAATTGGACGGACACCAAGCAAAGTGGGTGGCAATCTTGGGGAGGAAACGGAATTTAAAAAAAGAATAAATGAGATACCTTCAAAGGCCAAGAAACAGGTCATGGTGGTGGTGTAATAGTTATCTCCTGCTGCGCAACAAGTTGCCCCCAAACTTGGCAGCTTGAAGCAATGCACATTTATCATCTCCCAGTTTTTGTGGGTCAGGAATCTTTGTGTGGCTTAGCTAGCTTGGCTCACTCACAGGTCCACACTCAGGTATTGGCCAAGGGTGAGGGATCCTCTGAAGGCCCAGATCGGAAGGATCTGCTTCTGAGAACCCCTACAAGCATACTGGCAGGACTGCATTGCTCCAGGGTTGGGGGATTGAGCTCCTCTGTTCCTTGGTGGATTTCGGCTGTGAAGTGGACTCAGACCTTCCTGTTGCTTGCCCTGGCTTCCTGAAGTCTTGTTGTTTCTTATTGGACAGGAAACTGACCATCAGTAAATGGTGAGATTGTTATTTTCACCTTCACCTGGACTTTATGGAGATAATCTGTCAACAGAGTTGCTCCACTCAGAGGAGTTCCCGGGAAGTCAGTCAGGCGTGGGAGAGAGTTGCTGTTTCTGAAGGGGGTGTGCGGTGGCTTCTCCCAGCTGGTTTCATTCTACTTGGAAGATTGTCCCATGTGCTTATCGGGGACAAGTCCTGTATGGGAAGGGACAAATGTGACTGTACTGAAAATGTCACGTGAGGTCCCTGCACACTTAAATCCTGACGAGCTATTATTTCCCATGCTTTCCCTAGCCAGAAAAATAACATGGGGAATGGGTTTATCTGGTCACTGGTGGAAGCAATGCGCCTCCAAGGCAATGTCACACTCACAGGTGAGCCCTCCTTCCCGGCCATGTCAGAGCACATTGCAGAGGAGACACCTGGAGAGGTGATTATCCGTGGCATATTTCAACCCCAGATGGCTGAGCCAGGTGGTGTGAGGAAAACCACTCTCTCAGCGCTGGGAATGTCCCCAGTTACAGGGCTGGTCTGCATCCTCTGGGCTCTGCCACTCACCAGGCTGGCATGGGAACTGAAGTGCCCCATGTGAGTAAGCGGGCACAGGGGAAGGGAGAGACACGTAACCGTTCCTTGTGCACTGTGGTGCAGGTGCCATCTCTATCACTCCTTCTTTGCTGCTGCTGCTAATCTGATCCCCGTTCAGGTGAGAAAAGGCCTCACTGACCCTGAAACACTTAGGATTTCTTGATTTGGAAATTCTAAGTGCACACTGCAATGCATCCCCTCTGCAAGAATCTGACCATAAAAAGCTGCCCTGAAATCTTAGGGACAAAACCTCTGCTCGGTTCTGGCCTGGTGGCCAGATGATTGACTGCATGTGTTAGATGCTAATCTGGTGGGTTTGCCTTCATAGACAATCTGTCACTTGTGGGAAGCCCAATATTGTTCTCTTAGATTGTCAAAAATAGAAAGCCCACAGCCCAGGAAGAAAAGAGCTGGCAGATACGTGCTTACAGGTCTCCGGGACCCTGTCATTCTCTGCTCTTAAGCTGTCAGGGTGGGCAATGCAAACTCTCCCCTTCGAACCTGTCTCACTGATGCGGACCATTCCAGCTGCTGCTGGCTGAAGACTCTGCAGGGATGGTCCACCCCAGAGTGCCACTGTGACTGGCTCAGGACAAGAGGCTGAGCGGCAGCTGTGCTGCAGACAGGTGACTGGAATGTGCTGGGAGCCACATGGTGGAGCAGCCCCAAAGCCGAGGGCTTGCGTGTGCTACTCCAGCTAATTCTAAAGGCAACCTCAGGGCACGGGCCTTTCCCCCACTCTGTAAATATGGAGGCAGAGGTTTTCTAGGTTAGGCAAACTTCTCAAAGTTTCCCCAGAGATGGAGTTGGGATCTAATTTGGGGCTGTCTGTTTTGGATCTGAGTCTGTCACTTATGCTGATATTGGGCCACTCACCTGTCACTCACAGATACCACAGTGACTGTGAAAGGACAATGCCCTGTCCGTCTCCTCTGCTCATGAGCTTCAGCACTGACCCCCTCCCACACCGTGAAAGGGCAATACCCTGTCCTTCTCTTCTGCCCGTGAGCTTCAGCACGGACCTCCTCCTACACCGTGAAAGGGCTACGTCCTGTCTGTCTCCTCTGCCCATGAGCTTCAGCACTGACACCCTCCCACACCGTGAAAGGGCCGTGCCCTGTCCGTCTCCTCTGCCCATGAGCTTCAGCACGGACCCCCTCCCACACCATGAAAGGGCCACGTTCTGTCCGTCTCCTCTGCCCATGAGCTTCAACACTGACCCCCTCCCACACCGTGAAAGGGCCGTGCCCTGTCCGTCTCCTCTGCCCATGAGTTTCAGCACGGACCCCCTCCCACAGCTCTCCCTCTACATTCTACCTCGGCTTGGAAGCATGGACATATTAAAGGTCTGTATGGATGCCCAGAACCAAGTTACTAGATACCAGAGTACAGGGTTTCTAACCTCAATTGATGTTATAGACACAGGGCAAATAAATCACCTCATTTGCCTAAGTGCTCTTTAAGTCATTCCAAAATTCACATGCTGAAGCCCTAACTCCAAGTGTGGGTGTACGTGGGGTAAGGAGGTAATTAAGGTTACGCTGGATCAAAAGGGCAGGGCCCTAATCCAATAGGATTAGTGTCCTTAACAGATACCAGAGAGTGAGCTACCTTTCTTCCCTCTATCACTCCCCCTTCTTCTCTCAATTGAAATTGAAGGAATGGAAATTAAACTGAAAACTCAGTTAATTTCAGGGGGAGGGGGAGGGTGTTTCAGTCTTCCTCCAAGCAGGAAGTGCCCCCAGAGGGGTCCATGCAGCTCTGCTTTTGGGGGACCCCTTCTTCTTCCTCTCTCCCTCTCTCACTCCCCCTTCTTCTCCCTCTCTTTTTCTCTCTCTCTGCCTCCCCCTGCCACCTCTCTCTCTCTGCTATGGGAGGTCATGGTGAGAAAGCAGCTATTTGCCACCCAAGAGGAGAGCCGTCTCCAGACACCAACCTTCTGGTCCCTTGATCTTGGACTTCCAGACTCCGAAACCTATGAAAAAATAAATGTCTGTTATTTAAGCCACGCAGGCTGTGACAGATTATTACAGCAACAGGAGCAAACCTATCACAGTTTGTAATGGAACGTCGGCTTTGGGGTTTTTTGATGATTGTGTTTCTCCGCTATAAACTGTAAGCCCTGTAAAGACTAGATCACATCTTCATGCTTCAGTGTCACATTCCTAACTCCTTGCACAGTGCCTTGCACACAGTAGGTGCTCACTACGTCTTTGTTGACTCAAGGCTCAAATTTAAACAGAATGGGAGGTGCATCAGCCTCCACCCAAACACCCTCAATGCTTCTTCTTTATAGTTAGGGGAAGCCAGACAGAAAGCTGGTAAGTGGTTTACCTGAACTTACTCAGCATGTGAGGGGCAGGTCATGTCCGGACCGAAGGTCCCCAGGGTCCCCTGAGCAGGGGAGAGGAATGACCCTAGGGTCAGCAGGAGGACTCTGAGGCGCAGAGCCCCCCAACATGCCAGGCACTGCAGGAATTGCTTCACTTAGTACAGAAGCCTGGTGTGCTGCTCATGCTCTCATTTCACAGAATCCGATGTGAGACCAGAAGAAAATCCTGCCACCAGCAGGGTGCCTGCTGTGGCCCCATCACCCGAGGGGCCCGGTGTTTGCCTACGTGCCCCAGGCACTGTGCTCACTCACCCTCTTCCCTGCACGTGGCTAGAGAGTAACTTGTTGCCACCAGCACCTGCGTCAGCTCTGCTTTCTCCAAGCCACATCCATCAGCTGGTGTGGACGGGTGATGTCAACCTTGCAAAGTCATTGAGGAGATGAGATATTCCATATGAAGCCCCCAGCACAGAGGCTCCCAGGGCGGGCTCCTTCCAGGAATGTGGCTCTGAGGCCGTCTTCCACACGTTTTCATCCGTCACTTGTCACAGGAGGGCTGGTGGGAACCCCGGTGCAGGTGGGCAGCCTGAGAGCAGCAGTTCTTGCTGGGGTGACTTTTTCATCTACCAGCATAGCTTCAAGAGTGTGAGGTCTGCAAGTGAACTGGCAGCAGACAGGTGGACAGGAGGGAGAGCAGGCCCGTCCGGCTGTGCTTAAGCACATGCGCGTGAGGACCTAGTAATGAGGAAAGGGTTTATGCACCAACACACACAACAAAAGGAGGGGTGCAGAGCTTCACGGGGTGCGCGGAAGGTCCTGTCCATCTTGATGATCCAAACTAGGTTTTTCTTTTCTTTTTTTTTTTCAGAGTCTCTCTCTGTTGCCCAGGCTAGAGGGCAGGGATGCAATCTCAGCTCACTGCAACCTCTACCTCCTGGGTTCAAGAGATTCTCCTGCCTCAG